>JARPRG010000289.1:2666281-2691742 GCA_031001745.1 Hartigia nigra
TCGATTCTGATATTAAAACGTACAAATATTAACGTTACAAGTCAGAATTTACCGGATTCAAGGCAAAAAAAAGGAAAGAATGAATTATATCTCTGCATTAAATAATAAGAATAATGGGAAAAATCAATGGCGCCACGATATATTCCAATCGATAATAATTCCGATATCGATTGTGACAATGGATTTGTCTGATTATTTACGTTCAAGTGTAATCCCGATAATGACTGATAATTGTTTGCTTGGAGTAAGTCACGTTAAGAAGTTCTATTGAGATAAGATGATACATATAATTCGAATGTATACACAATGGCCACAGATCTCAAGGCCATTGAAAATATCCAACTAAAATGTTACGTCTACAAAGATTTTGGTAGTCACTTGGCACTGCTAAATACATACGTGAAGACCCATCAATTATACTTTCCGTAAATACTAAACACCTTGTATATATTATACGATAAGTCACTGTTTTCGAATTATTAGATAACGTTATCATATCCCGACTCTTATAATTTCAGAATGTATGCTTTAAAGGCCTTAATCACATGCTGTTGTGTTTTCTTACGAAAATACAAGATCTTGTTTGTTATCTTTGTACGCGCATATACATAAATCTTACGTAAAAATGAATAGACTATGTGATATCTTCTATATATTTATCAATATTTATGTGTGTGTGTATATATATATATTCATTATCAGATCTGCAATATCGTCATTAGATAAGCAGAAAATATTTACAAATCTATTTTCATTGCGATTCCTAACATTGTATGTAGTAACGATGTGTAATTCTAGTATGATAACAATGTCCGTCCCTCGTCCAGACTGTCGTTACTTTATTTTCAAGATTTCATCACAGCGCAAAGCCGGCACGTGGCTCGGTCGATTTGGCGAAGGTCGTCGAATTCGCAAAAACTCCCGCTGATCTTATCTCTCTGTTTATCTTCTTCTCTCATCTCCATCCACTCGATCGAAGCTATTGAAAACGGTGGAAGAAATAATACTCGCGAATTACGTAAGAAAGATTATAACCTATAGGATTGAGTGTTTTTATTTTCGCTATACTTTCGTCCCCTCTGCCAGTAGGCACGTCTCTCTCTCTCTCTCTCTCTCTCTCCCTCCCTCTCCTTCTCTCTGTTTGCGTATGACATATGTGCGTGAAAAAAAGTTAGCTGGAAGAGTTAGATATAAGAATTATCTGAAATATTCATTCGAACGTAGCATATATGTGTATTGTGCGTCTTTCGACAGCGAAAGCGGACATCGAACGTCCGCTGACCTTCGAATAATATAATACCAGTCTTAAATCAACTTATTACCGATTCCGATCGAATATTGTTCTTTCCTATGTAGTAGTTCAAGAGTAATGTAATTTTATTGCGTGGGCGTCGAAACTCCCGCGTGTGTCTCATGCCTCAATTCTCGGTAAGGCGGTGAGAGCGAGATACACGTGCCGAGGATTCAAGGTCAACGAAGTTCAAATTATCCGAGAGAACCAAAAAAATAAATATCACCGATTTTCAAAGCACGTTTCAGCATCGTGGCGCTTCGATGTTTCGTTTATTTTCAGGCTGCACGTAATGTGGTCGCTCTTTTGATCGTTGTTGTAGTCAACGTACGTCGTTAACGTGTACGGACGATATACCTGCGGAGTCAAACGACGTGTATATAAATACAAATTATATTATGTAGAATAACGCGATAAAGAAGGGTCTTTTTGAAATTTGTACGTCTACTCTGACGAGACGATTGCCTGGAAATAAAGAAAAGTAAAATTAATTATGTAATGATAAAACGAATATCCATCAAGATCATTTTTAGTTTTGTATACCCCAGACGCAATTTCGAAGATGCTTTGCTTTTTATCTCGTATCTCATTATCGTCCATAATGATCGACTTTTGCAAGTTTTGAGCTATAAGGATTCTCTTCTTTTTTTTTTTGTTTATCGTCCCTCAGTACCTTTTTATTCGCAATCAGGACGTAGTTATAATGGAATAATCTATAGTACGAGTACGTTAATAAAGCCTTTTTGTTTTTACCCATATCCTTATTCCGCGTGAAATAACTCCTGCGACTTGTCAAATTTCATCCGCTCTAATATACCAGTGAAATTTACGTATATTCATTACTTTTATTTATCTCTCTTTCTTGTAATTTTTTTTAAAACAGATATTCATTATCAACTACGTATTTGCATAAACGTATTCTAAACTAAACTAAAATTAAATATAGGTTAAAGTTTCATGTCGCGTAATTCTTTCTTGACGTGGTACGGTCGTGTACCCGATTTTACTCGATAACCTCAAGTTCGTCTATCGATAAAAAGAATCCATGTCCCAGTCTATAAAGTCACACATGAATAAAGAAATCGCGTGATTCATATAGGTATCCTCGATACGTTCCTCGAAAAAGTAGAAGCGTGTTTACATATTTAAAAAAATCCATTATAACAATCTTTTATTCGTACGAACCTTATAAAAAAGCTTGAGAAACCTATTGTTCCTAGGAATTGAATTTCTATAATAGAATTCTTCGTAGTGACAAAGATTCCTATTAAAAAACGATATCATAATTAAAAATAGTCGATATTATCGTACGATCGATAATATCTCCTTATCGGAGGATATCAGTACTTAATAATTTCGTAAAGTATCAGCTATTATTAAACGAACTTATCTTTTTTGTACTTTCGTTAACCTAAAAATGTCATGTCTACAAAATCACTCTGTTATCGTCACGCTATTACCTAATATGCAATAGCTACTTAAATATCAAATATTTCATTTGTCTCTTTTTCTTTCACACGAAACTATATGCATATCCGTTGCGTACGTTGTTTCTTGTATTTACACAATTGTTTTTCATCTTGGAATGTGTCAGGCTCTAGATCTCATCGGACTGCATACGTGACACTAAGCGTGTAGGCTAAACAGGCACGTATCGCTTTGGCAAATACATGTCGTGTTTATACGTACGTATGAACTGGTAAGCAGATACCTACCATAGATATGACTATTGGATGATACCATTTACGCAATACCATTTTAAGATGTTGAATTACGTTGGCACACTTATCCGTGTTTTCTTTTATTGTTCTCTCCTCTTCAATGGCTCATGCACTTTTGAACCAAGTCGGTTCTTGCCAATTGGGATATTTTGCAAGTAGTTTATATTATTGAATTTTTTTTTCCGTCAACAAGAGCTATTCTAGACTAAGAGTATTTAGTCTATGAAATATTCGAACCCGGATATCAAATCATGTTAAATACTAATTTTTATATAATAAACTTACCCGCTTCTGCATTTTGTAAAGCTGTAAGTTTCCTATTCCTCAATCTCTTTAACTGGTATAAGTAAGATTGTTTTCAGATCATTTGGTATTTTTATTTTAGCGTTTCTTTGTTATAATTCTGACAGGAGGCTACGTGAGCTTCAGCCATTTGCATGGTAACATAATTATGACAATGATCGTACAGTATGACGATATATAAATTACAGGTGTTATATGTATGATTACAATTTTTTATTGACCTTAGGATCAAGGAAATCGTGAAGATATTTTTATTTGTTATATCGACGAATATCTATGTCGATGTATTACGTTTGATATGTGATATACAATATTTATATATATGTATCTTTATTTGCAGGAGGACGACGTACCATTGTCAGGTGTGGGGGATGAGGAAGCACTGGAAATACTGGAAAACGGATCCGGAAATGGTGATTCGGCCTCTACTTCGGCTAGTGAGTATCGTGATGAAGTCATGAAATTTTACATTTTTATGTATAAAATACGCAAAATTGATAAAGGGCTCGAAACAAGGCGAACGATATTCTATAAATATATTGTATCAAATTATCAACGGATTTGAAAATTATGTTACTTTTCTTTTCACTCTAAAAACATACAAACTGTTGAATTTAAAGTTCATCTTAACGACGTACGTTCCTCCTACGTGTCGGAAAATCCCCTTGAAGCACTAACGACAGTTCGCCAGTACCTAAACTGCATTGCGCAAGAAACAAAATTGGAGACGTTACTCTTCTGTATTTATACCTTTCAATATAGAAAAGGTCATGACTTCTATTTTACAGCTGGAAATTATACATACTACGTGAACTTGATCGATAATACATTTTTTAGTCAAATGCTCCATGATCATAATGAACTTTTAAATAGTCCACAAGTTTCCAAGTTATTCGCATATATAATAAGTAATATTATAAATAATACCTATATTTAGTATTACAATCTTATATATAATGGAAATTATACATGATCTAGTGAAAAATATGAGTGTACCAATTTTTCCTTAAAATCAAGCTGTTTCTCATTGTCGATTGTTTCCAACTACTGGAAATGCATAATGGCGACGGATCGTTGATCTGTATTGTTATTTATACCCTTTAGTCATTATCAGCGTGTTCTTTACGGGAAGCCGATATAATTAGAGTGCTAGTTTACGTTTACTTGGCGAGAAGTCGACATAACGAGAAGGCATTCATTCGCAAGAGGTTACTACCGTTCAAGAGAGCGAGTCCGACCCTCTCTCTTTGATAATGTGGGTTACGAATGTGCTTTCGCGAGCCAAGTGTCACCGACCCTAAAATTTCTAACTGTTAATCGGCATTTGTTTACCAAATAATATACAGATATTACGAATAAAGACATATGCTATTGGAATGCTCGATTGAAGGTATTTATAGAAATTTTATACAGGTACTATCAATTTTATAATCGGGTCGACGAATTGAATTTCCTATTTTGACAGGTTGTAAACAAAGAAACTTTCATCAGGTAATACGTGGGTCTGCATACAATTTTTCTTACAAAGTATCCATGCGCATGATTTTCTAGGAAAACATATTTTATTTTTCTGTTTCAAAAACGTATCTTTATGCTATTATATGGGAGACCACGTGTTTTCTTTGCTGAGGATTGCACTTTTTTCAACTGTTAAAAAATAAAACACAATTTACTCGTAGACGGAGCGTATATTGCTCTTAATAGAATTAACTAATAGTAAAGTACTAATAGCTATAGCAGCAGTCTAACGTCGTAGTAAATAATGATGATCTAATCGTATGAATTTTATTAGACACGATTGATTAATATCGTCGAAAATTCGAGATTAAATAAGAATGTTTTTAAGCTACTGACAATTCTAATTTTTATTTACCAACGAAAACCAGATAGAACCGGTCTGCTTTTACAATGACAATGGTAGATATCTATGTATGTATATAGTATCGGTGGAGACTATAGGAGACATGTGATTGATCAGAATTAATTTGTAAATTTGCGACTGCTCGTAATTTCATACGAGCTCCGTTGCCTCGTCGGAAACGCGGACGAAATATTCGCTCTAGTGGAAAGGTACTCCTTCTGTAATTGCAGGAACAATGAATCACCGCGTCAGGACTTTGACTTCTTATAAAGTTAATAGATTTTCGAAGGAGTATCTTGTTGATAGGCCGTAGAGCGTTATTAGTCACGCTCGCAGTTCAGTAACGCAATTACATAAACGCTGTGTGGTAGAAATGCAGGCTAAAAAGCTGATGACACAGCGTGAGCGATAGCGACTCTCGACTTCGGTAAGTTCCGTGCAACTTCGGCTACCTACGTGGGGGAGCGACAATGGCGTAAAAGTTTGTGGACTTAACCTGAGAAAATTTTTATATTTTTTTAAAATGACTTCCCGTATTCCTTTTCATATTAGTGGATTATTTGTCGAATATATAAAATTAATTGGATCCTGGGACATTCGAGTTTATCTTACAATGGAATTAGTTGAGTCGATTTCTTTATTATATATTTTGGCAATTGTTCGACTAAATAATCGAGCAGTGACGTCAGTTTTCAATTAATACATCCCAGTGAAGCTAACAGGGAGTCTATAAGAGTGGATTATCTCGTGAAAATAATTTATCTCAAGAGTCTATGAGTTTGAATGGCGTTAAGACTGTAAACGATTATAGAGTGAAGGAGTAAATAAGGAGAAAAAAGATAACATTTAAATACAGGGGCTATGTCGTATCACTTAGCGAGTACGACAGTGATCTTAACAGTAGGGAGTCGACAAGAAGATTTACTTTTGAAGAGAAAGAAAGAAACGGCTTTTGACGTAGTTCTAAGCTACGCATCTTTTCATCGTAAACTTAAACAAAACCATTTGCAAACCAAGCAGATTAACCGTATCTCTCAGGGCCGTGAGACCCAACCTAACCTATAGATGCGTTCTATTTTTCTTTTTCTCTCTCGATCCTTAGTCTTATCCAAGAACAGTGAATTATTAGAAATAAGGAAAAACAACTGTTTTCATCGCTCCAGTTTTTTCTCGTTACAAAACTCCCTTCGTTTTATGCCTAGCCAAAAATATTGAACGCAGTCTTCTTCGTCTGTACTGCTTGTGATACGTGGGCGCCGCTTCCCTGCCACTGGCTGCCATGTCCAACTACTCTTACCGTACAGATATATATATATTCATCTATAGGCACGCAAAACCGGTTCTTGCTGTTATTAGGGACGAACGAGTTGTGTGCGCGTACTACGCATCGTGCTGTCTTTTAAATTCCCTTAACCTACTGTCGGCCAGCAAATTCCTCTGAAAAATCCCTTATACGCTCTTTACTCCTTTGCCAGAGGACGAGGGAATAGCGTTTCATTAATATTTTGTATGACTATAGAACGTGACTTTATCGACTGAGCCAATCTTAAATATCATTCGGTTTGTTTTTAAATATAATTGATAAAAAAACCAATACCGCCCACATATACTCTCCCAATATTTGTTTTAACTCCCAGCTGTCTGCCTGTCGAATTAGTTTCCTGCGTATCGATTGTTCTTGACTTTTTCCAAGCACATGGACGTTTGTCTTTACTGATCTTAACGAAAAAACTCTAACCGAATGCTGCGACTTCTAATCTTACGGTGAATAGTTTAACTCTGACTTCATTGTTATTCGTACACTGGTATACTGAATGGCATAAGCACGTGCATTATTCATTCACGATCAATCGTTACTGTCGATCGGTCGTATATACGCACCGTGGGAAATTCAAATTATACTTTCGCCAGGATACTTTCAAGGACGCTACGAACTCCTGGAGACATTTGGGAAAGGGCCCTCTGCGTGGGTGTGGAGGCTGAAAGAATTGATAAAGGCTCAGAGGTCAGGAGAGAAGGAATAATAGATTTATAGAGAGAAATTGAAAAAAAGATTAAAGATATAATAGTGAATTAAACAGCCATTCAGTTTCAAATAAGGGGATGACCTAATTTTTTGAAAATTGTATTATCACGATTGTTAGACCGACATTAACGCTTATTTCTATTCTGTAAGAATTTACATTGCACCAGAGGGTATTTACATGATTAGTAATTAGAAAACTTTATGATTGGAAATTAAAAAGAAACATCAAAATAGTTTGTTATGCACTTAGCAAATTATGGAAATTCCTGTGAAACTTGTTTCCTCAGTTGGATGGTATTTTTGAAGGAATATCTATCCATATTCTGGAATACTTGGGCGATTGACAATGCGCCCTTGAAATAATTGTAAATTAATAACGTCAATTGATTGGTATTGCATCTTTACGTATGTTTACGTCTTTCTCGTACTTGCCACTGATTTAAAAACATTATTGTAGACCATTACTTGTTATACTGCGTACTTATGTATATCGTACAATGTTTGTTCCTTTTTAGAAATATACATAGAAACCTTTAAGAAGTACTACACGTGCATTATAAAATTTTAACAATGACACGTCACGGTCTCACCTGACATTTATATATTGCGAGTTATAAACCCTTTGAGCACCGAGTACAATGAAGGAGTTCTTTATCGAGGCATCGACGACGGAAGTATTGCAAATTCCATAAAAGCTACGTCTTTTTGTTACGAAGGGTAACTCGATAATTCACACTGAATGAAGCGTAGCAACCAATTTTGTTTCCCAATCAATTGGAGTCGATCTTGAATTCTGATGCTATTTTTAAAAGAAGAATAGAAAAAAAAACAGAAGAGAAAGAAAACACGAAGAAAGAAGATACGTAACAGGGGTAGTTAAATCTTCTCGTTGATTACTTTTTTTTCCTGTTATATGTCTTATATATTAGTCAAAAAAACATTTCCGCCGTTCTGAACTTTCTCGCGATAATTATGGCAGTTCTGGACAATTTCCAGATAATCGTAATCTCTAATAAAACGTCTTAGCTTGTCTTGCTGATTTTTGTTTATAGTCATTCGCATGACTGTTACAGATTCGTACGTATTGAGCCACGTTACAAATTCTATTCCAGCCTACATCTGTCTTGCATGCATGATCTTTGCGAAGAACAAAATCGGACCGTTTACGGTTGCGACGATTCTTGCAGTCTGAAACCACGTAAAATGCGTCGTAATATAAAAATCGTCAACTATAACTAGCGAGTATAATCGAATAGACTATAGGCATATTTAAAATGCCTCCTCCTTGGTTAAACCGGTCGGGTCATGCGTGCCTTCGAAACAGATCTGGCATGGATCTCGATACCGGGTGTCCATGGCAAAGTCTCAATTCAAACTTCTTACATCGGTTATACAGACTCGGTCGGTAACTCGGGGTGACCTCTTGTATTCCGTTACATGTTAGTTGGAACGAGAACATCTAGGATCTTATGGCTACATGTGAATTCTAGTAGCATCCGATCCTTCCACCAATTTCGTGTTCAATAGCATTATGTAACAAAGGAATAAAAAATGGACCTTCGGCTATTTGGGCAGATAAGAGAAAAAAAATTGCAAATCACAATCTTAGAACAAAGTGCCTGATCCAAAATAGACACGTTGAGCCAATAATAATACAAAAATTGTTAACCACAAGTACAAAATGTTACCAATAAAAATAACGCCGTCATGTTCCATACCATTGAAATACAATGCTTATCTCATTACGGTCATGGTCAAGGTCTCAGGTATCCTGAGGACTAGTTGTACTGCAAGTATACCCCCTATTCCATCCTGAAAAATTGAACGAGCTTAATCGATTCCTTTTAATTATTAGTCTATGCTAAAACTATGGCAATCTTAGTTTTTAATCGCTTAGGTTCGATTAGACTGGCTATTAACCGTGTAGCATAATACTTATAGGATTTTCCTGGCCATAATATCTATGACATAATTCATACTGAGTGCCAGTTTAAACTGGATGACGCTCGTATGAGAAGTCCGCAGGTTTTCGTAGATGCTCGGAAAAAGCTTCTTTATCCAAGGCACACAGCGTATATATACCAGGTGCACACGTATTGTACACAAGCGTCGCGACGCCATCATGGACGCTACTTTACCGCTTGCGACTGTGTCTCTCTGAACGTATATAAATACGTATACTGGCATATGAACGGAACCGACTCTCTCGCGTGATGTTATACGTGGCTGGCGGCGTGCTGCGCGCGCATCCATTCCCAAAAACAAAGTACCACGCGACCTGGCGTCACTTCCGTGTACATCTGGCACAACCGGCAAATGCCAGTCGAAGAGAAGATTTGCTAATACGAAAGAAAAAACAAATCCAAAGTCTACTACCAGAAATATTGTGAATTTTATTAAAATTATACGAAGTCGCATGAGTAGAAAATATCGTTGATGCATATCGGAGAGTCAGCAGCGAGCGCCGAACGTACGAGAATCCAAAGTGGTTCTCAACTTCTTTCGTTATAGAGCAAATTGCGCGTATGCACATGAGGCTTGAAGTTTAAATGCGATATTATGTATGGGACATAAAATTCTTGTAAACAAGGTAATATGAAGGAGACAGTGAGCTTAAGATGTTTCAAATTTTTCCATGCAGAGAAAAGTAAAGGAACAACGATTAATTTCTTTCTCTTCGATTCTTATTGGCGTTTACTTTTGATCTTGTATATGATTAATGTTTACCTCGGTCTTGTAATTATTACTATTATTGTAATCATTATTACTAGTAATCTTACTCTTGTTTCATGAAATTTGTTTTCAACTCAATGCATCGGGTGTAGTCTTTCGTTTGTACAGAAAAAATCGTATCGCTATAGGAACACAGTCATTCGCATATATATCTGTAAGTCAGGAAGTCTAAGTATCGTACCTTACATGTAAATCCGCTCAAAGACACTGTCGAGTGTGTCTTCTTAGTGATCGGTTGTTCCACGTAACTCTGTTATTTTGCATCATCCCTTTCTCATGACTTCGTGTACTATCTTTGCATCATATTGAAGTAGGCTCCACCTTCTGAGAACCACGGTGCGTACGTGACGCGGCGCGGATTGCAGAGGGCGTCGCCGAAGTCTTTCGTTGTGAAGGTTGGGGCGGAGGGGTTGGGGGACCGGAAGGTGCTGTAATGGAAGGGGAATGGGTTGAGAGTGGGGGAATGCAAGGGAGCTTAGTAGAAAGGCAGCCATCTTGTTGAGATCAGTCGGAAACCAACTGCCGAACAGTGAGGGACGGTGAACGAGAGAAGAACAGATGTGCTAGCCGAAGGATTTTTAATGCGCTTCCGAGCCCAATCACCGCTACGTGCGAGAGGCTGTGCGATAGTGACGGAGCAAAGAACACCGCGGGATTTTCGCTTGCGAAAACACCCGGATAGTCCTGTCCAGATCTTCGCTAAGGAGCCGACGAGGGAGCTTTTCGACGGGAATCTTGGATAGCGAAGAGTGAAAAGCTGATAGAGAAAGCTTTGAGAGAGGGGTAGTTACTTGAGAAAGAGTTGTCTGTCCTCTGTCTAGGACAGAGGAAGAAGAAGAAGAACAGGAAAAGGAAGAGGAGAAATAGGGCAGACAGAGAAAGTAATAAAAGGAGGGGAGAAAGGACAGAAAGAAAGAGAGGGAGTACAGAGAAGTGCAGTGTCAAAGTCTGTGATAGTATTTATTGAAAAGATTTAAAATAACATCAAGATCATAGTCCAAAAAAGAACAAAGCGTGCGCGAAGATACTAGATAGGCTTTATATATTTATTTATATCTGTGATACCTACGCTGATATATCGTCGATCTAACCCTTTCTGAGAACGATTCAGGTGCGACAGTCAGAGAGAGAGAGCGAGTGTGAGAGTAATATAGAGAACTTTGAAGAAAGAAGATCGCTCTAAGAAGAATATATCAGTATCTTAGTGGATAGGCGTTTTTTGTATATACGACTGACTCTTTTTTACAATTATTGATACCGGTGCGAAGAGACTAGTAAACTCTAAAGAAGAGAGATTGGTGTTGAGAGAATTGTCTTGAAGCATAACTTGCGCTTTTCCTCTTAATACTTTGGACACTGAACATTTAAGCTCTTTACGAGAAAGATGGTTGAGAAGATCTTGGAAGAGCGTGAGGATGGGCGTCAGGATGGTGGAAGAGGTAAGGACAATTATTTTAAGTATTTGGCTCTAGCTTATTTTTGTGTATTTTGTTTTTTTTACACAATTGTTAATTGATGCCCTTGGTATAATAAACAGCGAATGGGTACTCATCGGCATTTTACCGGTGGCTGGCTATTGTTGTCAAACAACAAGGAGTTCCGGAATATTGACAACTCAACTTTATATAGTTTCATAAACATTCGATCAAATTTTACGTGTATAATCATTTGTAACGTGTCTGTACATCTAATTTTCTCTTATTAAAAATATCTTCAATAATTTAGCATCGTTCATGGCATGTCACAACCAACGGGAACAAAAGAATATCTTATATAAAATACATATATTATCTCTGTTTTACACAGTTTTATCATTTCCACAAAGAGCGAAATAATTCCATAAATATAAAAGTAAGAATGGCACTGTGAAGGACATTCTGATCGTATTCGTTGAAATAGAATTTTGTAGGAAAATAACAAAATAATTTTGAAAACTCTAGAAAAATTGAGAAATATAAATTTATTAGTATACCAAGTCGTCCAAAAAAAAGGTATTGGTTCATGAAGTCAATTGATTCCTTTGTGTGTTCCCTTTAATTTTATTAAAGTCGCTTCTCATAATCATAGATATTTCGAGGGTTTAAAGACGTAGGCGAGCGATGTCACGAACAAAATTTTGCAACGTTCTTCTTGGCAGCTAGAGGAACGACGCTGAATTATTTTCGAAAGGGGAAGTGGGTTAGTCGGTTCGACTTGATGATGTGAAACCGGCCTCTCCTAGGGCGGCCCCAAACTAAAGAACAAAGGCCTAAGGGTTTCTCGTGCGCATGTCGCTCCGCAGCCTTAAAGGGACACATCCGCTTTGAAGAAACAAAGAAGACCCTGTTAGGGAACTTCGTACTGATATTATATCTGCTGGAGATTGATATACCAAAAATATATACATGGTTTCATATGACGTCTCACTCGGTTACTATCATTAATTGTTAAAAACATCATTTATCCCTTTTTGTGCGATATTCTTTATATTCGATGATAATATTACGGAAAGTATCACCGGACGATGACAATCTCTCACTGGCTTGCAAATAATTTCGTTTTCGCTTTCGGCTGGCGAAGGTCAACCAGGACTGTGTTCCTTCTACAGTATTTGAGAGAGCTATGTAAAACAACGTTATTAATGTTTATGCGTGCTGAACGGTAACCTACATAACCTTTAAAATTATATTCTACAGTATTATGTGTCCATAATTGTCCTAGGTCACGTTTAATGTTTATAGTCTTGCAAAATTGTGCCGTATAAAAAGTGAGATATTATTGAAGCCTCTACGTAAAGTAAAGACGATAGAAGGTGACGAGGAAGCAGTCCTTTATGTTTTTCAGATTTACTACTACAATATAGAAATCGGGAATATGCCGATAAGATTATAGAAAGTTCATATAGTGATTAGAACAAACTATTATTAGCGAGTTAGATACTGAATGTATAATTTATTAGATACGTGCGGATAAATATAAAGAGCGAACACTGCGGCAAGACATACATACAAGTACAACCGTCACGATCGTATTTGGAGTCATAATACTCGATTCGTCTCTTAAAAGAAATATATTATGTGCGTGCATATCTCTTGGTAAAATGGTGGCGTTCCTTTTCTGTGCCAGTCATTGAACTCTGCTGGATGTCCGTTGGTGCCGGCAACAGGCGCACGAAAATACATTCGCCTCAAACGAAATTATCACTCTGCGACCAAAAAGGCTCGCTAGAACCAACAGTTTGGATCGAACCATCGACTCTTCCTTCTCTGTTTTCTCTCCTTCTTTTCACCGATCATGCATGCCTGTAGAGATCTACAGTCATCAATAGCGTCTCGTATTTCCCATCATGTCACCCATCCATATCATCATATCATCATATTCATATCATCATCATGTCACCAATCCATAGATTCCGTCTCTTATGCCACTACTATTGCCTCCGCTATTACTTAATCGACTCTTCCGTTTCTGGGCTTTGTTAAATTCGACATTGCGCGCGCAACTCGTGCTAACCATTGCCATGGACAGGTGGTCGGTCGGTCGATGCGAAAGCAGGCAGAATTTTCTGGAAATTTCCTCACGGAATAACGCTCAAGGACTTCCGTCTTTTCATCCACGGAAGCGACGATATTTACTTCCCCGTCGAAGGGTGAATGAATTCACAATTCTAAGTAGACCTAGGGAAACTTAGTACGACGCATGGACATTTTTTGTGTCGTATAAATTTATCTTTACGGGTCTTTTATTCGTTATTACGAATTCAATAGATTTTTTAACGACGAACCTTTTCTCATGGATGAGTCAAGCAAGTAGAGGTAAAGACAATCGAACATGTACCAGGGATATATAATATACTCATACGTACGCTTGTCAATTCATCGTTCTCGTTTCAGCTGATTTCTCTTTAGCCCACGCCAAGCCAAAGGCAACGGTCGCTGTCGCCCACACTCGCGATTCCAAGAGCTTCGACAATACGGGACTGGCATATATATTGCCTCTTTAAACATTCTATATGTAGGTTTAATAGTAATGATGTCCTCGTCATTATATCTTTATGATATAGTAATGTCAGGGATGCACGTTAAAATGTCCATCGTCACACTCACGATATTTTCACAATGGCGTGTCTCTTGAATCTCTGTATTTATCTAATGACAATCTTGTCATTGTTCACTTGCGACCGATGCTAATGAAAGACAGACTATTAAATGGTGTAGTCGGTATATTGGCGCACAGGTTAAAAATAATCATCCGTCAATGTTACTTCCTGGAAATTCTTCTTGGAATCCTGGTAAAATTAAACTTTCGTATGTGTTATTTATGTGTGTTTAAGAATTTGCTTCTTTTTTTTTTTTATCTATTTCCGCAATGGGCACGAATACGCGCGATTACCCACGACAGTTTTCAGTGTCCTGCACTGTAATGCCAATTATATTTTCCGTACACAGTGCGACTGGTTGCAAAAACGTGCGAACGCTGTACTGCCGTCCATCTTTGTGAAATATATAAAATACAGAAAGAGAGTTTCATTCGTCAATAAACTTTCACGCCGTCACGATATCTCGCTACTAGACGACAGCGTGAAAGGGGATAAGCCAGAGAGACCGGTTCGTTCGGATCTATTCGCGTACCCTGATCATTCCCTGTCTTCTAGCATAGGTACCATTAATCTATTCCCAGCGGATTGAACTGGCACGTTCAATTCCTCGATACAGCTCAATCGTACGATCTGAGAATTTGCCACGGGATTGTATTCATCGATTCGATTCTCATTGCAATTCTATACGTATAATACAAATCGCCTTTATTTTTGGTAGGTTTCCTTTAAAAGTCGCGAGACTTGCGAAATGCAACTGAGCAGATAAGACACGTAGATAAAATACTTAGCTGTATATTCCAGAAACAATATTTCCTTTGGTGGACGGACAAGAAAGGTCTGGACGCGTTGCAATCTTTATGAGTTAGAAAAAAAAGAAGAAGAATAATACTCGAAACAATACGTGCGCGATCAGACCTATCCTAATGTACAATTAGGTACACTTACTCAATGTTATGAATAGTGGTGAGTGACGTTAGCACTTAACTGTGTAGTATGTATGTCATTGATGGCTATGAAATAGTTTGCATCGACTGCTATGCAAAGTGGAGCCATATTTGTCACCATATGGTCGTTCTCTGCTCAGTGCTTGGGTATTACTGAAGGACAAAGAGAGGGAGGACTCCCCTTATACAGGGGACTTCGAAATTCACATGGAAGTTTCGAGCGGATGATGGTGGCTTCTGGTAGTTTTCCCTTGCCGTTAGGGAGAAGCCAATCACTACGTTTACATGCTATATATCTGTATAAATAGTACGAACTCCAGGCTGATATTCTTAGCGGGTAGCCTGATGTGTGTATATGCATATATGGTAGTAAATAGTATTGTCCCATGTAACTTTGGACAAAACGTTTCGTGTCTCTTCCTTGCCAGCCCTCGGTAACCTTTCTTTCTTTTTACACAACAGAGTTTTTTCAATCGAGTACTACCTCAACCCTATGAGTTTTCGTTCGACATCAGGAAATTTAACCCCCGTGATACCGTAAAAAGCTCATCGAATTTTTTTACATTGGGTACCTCACTTTTTTATATGGTACCCATTGGTTGTTCGTGTATGTTTATCAAATTGTTTATTGCTATTAGGGTTTCCCGTATCTTTCGTTAGATTGTCATTGATACGGGATATCATTTTGGGGGTGTTCAATTCGATGTTATTCTTTATGAAAAGCGACCTTCTTTTAATAAGTGAAGATTTATTAAATAACATACGTGATACACGTATGTTACTATTTCAATCCTGATATCCAATTGGATTCCTTTGAAAAAAATATATGGCAGGCTTATCACTCGTTTACTCAAAATTCTTGTTTTTGTGCAGAAAAAAAACTGGTTTTTTCTCCACTGTATTATTCCACTTTTTTCTGTTCCGTCACTTGTATACGCACTCTTAGCCCTTATGTATATTTGATAGCTACGAACGTGTAAACATCCAACACCTAATCTAGCGTCATTCTCGTTACTCGCGTTATCTCATCGTGCAACGCGTGTCTGAATATATAATTGGGACCCAGGCAATTGGCTCCAATTACTTCGACATTGTTGTTTTAATTGGGAGAGAAAAAGTTGCGACACGTTCGAAATAAAAGAAAACAAGAAACCAAGCTGAGAGAGTGCGTCACTGGTGCACTGCACGGAACCACAAGTGCAGATTCAAATCGATAATAATTGTTGATTATCAGTCGATTGCACAGATACAATTATTTTAGCCGTTACCTTGTATTTCGTTTGATACCTGCATTCTATGTTTTTTGTTCGACTTAACCGGGAAACGTGTAGAGTCAATAATATTAAAACTTCCGTAAAGCAACAGTAATAGAGTGACCTTACTCTGCGTCATTCCTACTAAGGTCACTCAACAGTTTTCTTGTCAAAGCTTGCGCGAGGACGCCTTGAATTTTTCGTGCGTACGTGCAATCCGGAACGTCCGCCCTTGGCTTGCCAGGCTCTTCGATTTTCAGCAGTGATCCTCAACCGGCTTTAAAGGTTTCCTTGGTATAAAGTGCATTATGGACGCCATTTTATATACGAGTCGGCCACCATCCTCTGTACTAACAGACATAGGGTAGGAAAGAACTCGTGGGAACAATAGACAAAAAATTGTAAAGAAGTTTCCTGGGCCGTTTGGTGTGGTTTGAGGGAAACCGTATTTTTAGTTCTTAGGTTATGTCCAGGGAATATTTCTCTTCTTTGGTATATCATTGTCTCTTTCTAATCCCCTTGAGTGCCAGTCTTCGGAAGACCCTAAAGAATGTCAGACTGTGAGCCAAACAGAGAAAGAGCGGAGTCTTAGAGATTATACACAGAAATAGACTCGAAAGCAGTGCGACGACTAATTATAACAGAGTTCTGCGTTTTAGTAGCGTACGTGTTCTACGGCAATGATAACCCCTTTGGAATTATAATTTACATAATAACGTCAGGCTGTTATAAATAAACCAGTCATTGAGAGAGTTTCTATTTATTGAATGAAATCTTACGCAGTAACAGTATAGTCCATAAGTAACATTTACACCCATTCCCACCGACGTAGCTTAAACCTGCTTCAATTTTTTTTTGTTTCATATAGTTTTGAGATAGGATAAACAGAGTATAAACTCCTCTGATCAACGTCGGTGGAATCGGCCCTTAAGAACGATGACTCCTTATGATTTGCTTGAGACACACTTTACTCTCTATTGTCTAATAATATTGTCGGACTACTTCATGACGTTACTATTAAAAAAGCTTATTCGATGATCGTCGTACGACTAGTATAACGAGTAGTATCCATGAAATTGGTAAATATAATGATGAATTTTGTTATTTTAGGTGATGGAGGATGCAGGGACGTCGCCTCGACGGGCGAGTCAATGAGCGCAGTGCAGGCGCGCCAGGAAGAGGCGAGACGCAAGAGACGCAGGAAGAAACGTTCCGGCTCGTCCTTGGTTTCGTCTTGTTTCCAAGGTAATTGATGAAGGAAGTCCTTACCATGGAAGAAGTCCTCTGACTCCTGATAATCTAGGGAAATGGAGTATATATAGATATGTGTATATACAAATATATAACTTTCCATTCCCGGGATGCGATTAACGATATAGCTTGGCGACGGTCAGAGCCAGGATTTGTTAATGCCATTGTCATGTTGCATGGTGTGATTACTCTTCACTGATTTACGGAATTATGGAGGTACGTTGAACGAATTAATAACACGAAGGCACGTGAGATCTAGGGCTATTGATTTCGTGTCTAATAATTGTGAACAAAGTGTAGCTTAAATGGACGCGTATCGTGTGGCCTCTCTGTTTGTAAACACCGGATATCATTACCGGAAGGTAGATTGTATCTAATATCATTAGTCAACACCTTCCGTAATAATTGTTAGTACATTGCTTTTTTTTTTTTTGTTTCACTTAGCTTTTTACGCCTTAATCTTTCTCTCGATAAAATAAGGATCCGTTATGGAATGACCATTCTCCACTTATTTTTGGGATAATAATCTTGACGAGTTTCTTTTCTACAAATTTATATATACACGTAGCTGTTCTGGACGCACGACATTTGGTCTTCGTTCGAGAATGTTCTCTAACAGCTCCGTTGCATCATCCCAGCTACGTGTACAACGTACGACGAACCGGGTTCGCCAGCTCGTTTACTATAGACACGACACTAGGCATATAGGCGATAATGCAGACTGAGGGAGTTCAGTGTCCCTTCGAGCGTTGCGTCATCTGGCGGTGGACTATTGAAGTAAACTTCTCGGAAGCTCCATTTTACCCGGGCTTCTCATCGATAGGGAAGAAAGTCAGAGACGTTGAACGGTCTCCTTTGCTTTAATTATTATAAACGCCCCGACGAATGTTTTCGACAGATTACAAGGTGTCTCACGAAGACTGTTATTTGTCATACATTATGGCGTGTTTCAAAGTTTCCACGTAGTCGAGCGAAGTTCTGTTTTTTTTTTATGTAAGCTTGCAAACCCTTTAATGGCTTACGTATTAGTCTATTATTTGGATTACTAAAGTGCCGAACCGTTCGAGGATCTCTGAATGCAAAAAGAATAAAGTCGAATTCGTGAAAACTCCATTTTCCGTACTTTTTCATGCCTACGTCTTATTTCCTCCTGTAACTCACGATAGCAGAAATGGGGAAAGCCGAGTCGAGAGTTTAACTGGTGTGGACAGGAATGGAAGCACATTATTGGTTTCGGGTTGCTAGGTGACTGTGGCGTTGCTAAGCGTTGGCCTTATATACGGCCTTATATACACAGCCGGAAAGTAGGGATATGGCGACCAGCAGAGGAGGAACAAGATGGGTGTGGAATAGTAGGAGCAGTAACAGCTATCAGGGCAAGTTCAGTAAAGGCAGTTGGTCACCCCCTTCGACCTTGACATTGAACGTCCTACACGCAGGACACTGCTCACGTGATATAACATGGCTGTGGATACTCATGGCGGAGATCTAGTAACCTAACCCATTTAAATTAGATCAATTAGGCGCGCCGTAGTTGCTATGGAAGACGTGGATTGGGGGACCTTGAAATTGGATTACCTTACAGAAGCGCTATGGTTACTTCGATTACCTGGATGACGCTGTAACTTTTTCATGAGGTCACTGTGCAAGAAGTATTTTGAATGACGTCACTCGGCAACAGGGAACGATTTATGCCTCCGCATTCTTCGTTATTAGGATGTCTGCCGTAGATAGTAGGATTTTTCTTTTGATAAATAAAGATTCGACGAGTTTGACGTGCCTATTATTTTGACTGTAATTATTATTTATTGGAGGAATTAATGTATAGTCGAATGAGAATTTTATTAAATGTTTCGTTGAGATTGTACGGTATCAGGAAAAATGGACACTCGAGCACTGGAACAGTCTTTAATAATTTATAGTCATTGGCAGCGATTTTATCGGTTGATATTGTTTTTGTTTTACTAGATGTCGATTTCATATTTTTTATTTGTTTCTCGGTACCGATCCGTGCCAGAGATCGACATGTCAAGACTCTGTTACGCGATCTAGCACGACCTAGCTGATGTGACTCATCGAAAAATCAAATTGTGAAAAACAAAGAAATCAAAGAAAGCCAATTGTTCGTTGGTGATTGATCGTTAATCGAGAAATATCTTTTGCTGCCATGTCTCTGCTGGCATTACTGTTACGATAATCGTATTGAGCGTTACTAAGGATTTTCATAGAGTCATGGATACCTGGTTCAATGGAATTACTGCTGTACACAGGTTTTTAATAAGAAGACCTTGTAGTGCGGCCCAGATTTATTTAGTACTCTTGTTTACTACATAGATGGATCTATATGGTTCTTTGCCAATTGGAAAAAAACAACTATAATTATCAGGTTACATTTTTAATTATTAATGGCGGATATATTAGATGCGTTTTCAACCACTAATTCAAATCAACGTCCAAGATTCGTATTTCATTTTTAAGGCCCAAAGCTCACGTGCATCTTCATCATACATATTTTTCTTAATCCGGGAGTAGCCGGGTGGAATTTCTTACGCAGTCGAATTTTTTCATGCTTCTCAAACGAACAAACTAATCACGCGACCATTCCCGGGTTAATAGCAAATCCTCGCAAGTAATTATTTTATTTTTTTCATTAATAATATTTCGTTATAATTAATGTAAATAAGCAGCGGTTCAATATTCGTAACCATTGTCTTTTTTAGCTGTGTAGGTAATAATGTTTTCTTGGATAAGGGACAAAGGACGGTTAACATTTTGTACATAATACCTATTGTACCCTTTTTACCGTAAACATGGGTATCTCCTTTCGATTCTGACTTATTTGATGATTATTTGTCTTAAAAGCTTTATCTCGTTGGTTATTTTAATGACGATTATTATGCTTCATTAATTTGTCTGGGTTTCCGAATGCTCAGCCACATAGCGCTATTGCTATTGCCAATTTGCTATGGCTTGTGCATTTAAGGCGACTGTGTTTCTTTCGTTCTCCGCGCCTTTACTATGGTAGCTGCGCTTAAGAATTGGGATCTTTGTTAAGAGATTTTCGCTTTTGGGGATTTTTAACGGACGAAAGAAAAAGGTATCTCATAGGGTAACCGTAAGAACGTTGCAGCCGTGCACCCTTTTTTACCGGCTACTTATGAGACTCATTAAGTGGCAAGAAAGAATCGGCTGTTTGTAGCGTATACCTTTTTTATGGTATTTATAAATTTTTATTGATATACTTTATCATTAATATCCTCTCAGGTGGAAAATCAATGACGCAGATTAAATCCTATGCTGTTCGGATGGCAATGACTGCGATACGCGGCGCGATTTTCTCCTTCGGGCGTATTTCGTTTAGCGATACGAAAGGAAGGAATATATAGATAATTTATATAATCGATGATATCATCAAGCGAGGATATTTCCATAATGGAATTTATAAATATTTTGTATATTTTCGTTGCTGATTGGCTTGCGAGGAGTATCGTATAGATTGTAAATGTTAAGTAAGACTAATTAAAAGTGTATTTTTTTTTGTTTGAATTGCAGAATTGTATAAACTGACCGGTGAAGTTCTTGGCGAAGGGGCGTATGCATCTGTGCAGACTTGCGCATCGCTTTATACTGATTTGGAGTATGCAGTGAAGATAATTGACAAGATACCGGGACATGCCCGAGCCCGGGTCTTCAAAGAAGTTGAGACGTTCCATCATTGTCAGGGTCATCCTAATATTATACAGTTGATTGAATTCTTCGAGGATGACGAGAGATTCTATCTCGTATTCGAGAAGGTTAATGGCGGGCAATTACTGAACAGGATTCAGGAGCGGGTTCACTTTAGCGAACGGGAGGCTAGTGAGATTGTCAGAGAGATTGCCAGTGCGCTGAATTTCCTTCACAAAAAGGGTAAGTCCTTTAATAGAGCGACTGGAAAATGTATATGGGAAAATGCGAGGAGATATTTTATTTATGAGATATTTTCTTTATGTTCATTAGGAATCGCCCATAGGGATCTCAAGCCTGAGAATATCCTCTGCGTGCATCCTGACAAGCTGACACCTATAAAGGTCTGCGATTTCGACCTGGGCTCTGGTATAAAATTCAACAATTCGTTGTCCAGCCCTGTTGCCACACCGCAGCTCCTTACACCAGTCGGTAGTGCCGAGTTCATGGCTCCGGAAGTCGTGGAGGCCTTCATCGGGGAGGCCAACTATTATGACAAACGTTGTGACCTTTGGAGTCTAGGAGTTGTCATGTATATACTCCTGTGTGGGTATCCACCCTTCTATGGGAATTGTGGTACCGACTGCGGTTGGGAAAAAGGAGAAAACTGTCAGGCCTGTCAGGAGTTACTCTTTACGAGCATTCAGGAGGGTAGATATGACTTCCCTGATAGGGAATGGCGATGTATTTCGGAGAACGCTAAGGATCTCATCAGAGGATTGCTGGTCAAAGAGGCGCACAGAAGACTCAGCGCCGAAAGTGTCCTTAAACATCCATGGATCAATCCTGGACCAACCTCTACTGAGGTCGGCGATAGATCACTGACCACTCCTCAGATCATAAGGTTAGTCGAAGCTCCTCTACTCGGTACTCATATCCTTCTGCACGTACGACTTGCAAGACATCTTATTTATGTGACAAAACATTGACGTTTCAGAAGGAACAACTCGGCTCGAGAGCTCTCGGCTTTTGCGGAATCTGCTATGGCGGTGAATCGGGTGGTACTACAACACTTCTCAGTGAATCTCGAGGAGCTCACGGAGAACAACCGGGAACCACGACTGTCGACCTCGTCAACCGACGATGACAACCATCCATATGGTCATATGTCCGACTCCAGCAGTGAACTCTCGGAGCACGGGAAGAATTGTGTGACCCATTCGTCCAGCGAGTTTGACAGCGGCTCACGCCTCAAGTCCTGCTCAGTTCACTCGAGCATCGATCTCAGCGACTCGAAGATCATCGGCAAAAACCGACTCATCGACGAGGAATCGTTCAATCATCTATTCGGTCTCTCGCCACCGAGCGAGAGTAGACTCATGCAGCGGCGTCTTAAGGCTCGCTCGAGCCTTTTCGAGCGACAAAACGGCGCTATCGTCGCCTCCCCAAGTGGCTGAAGAGAGTTCAACTAATAAAGAGTACGCTCTCTTCGTGCGAACGATCTCTTTCTCTTTGAGTGAAATTCGTCGGTCGAGTGCGGCATTGCGACGCGTCAATCTTCCTTACAATCGTCATCCGTTAATCTATCTAAGGCGCAACAAGTTTGATTCAACGGCTCGAAAAACATTCTATCAATGACATTCTCTAATGACATCGGAGCGATTCCATTGTCAACGCTAGCTTCATGCCGCTTGTTTTCTCTTGAATATTCGGTTACTGTTTCTTTTTATAACGCGCGTCAAACATTTTGGATTCATGATGACAACATGCGTCCACTCGACACGATCGACGAGGAACAGGACAGTTAAAAGTGTTTACTCACCCCAATACATTAAAAACAAAAATCTGACTTTACGATTTTCTAACGTGCGAATCAAACCTCGTATCCAATAGGAAGGAAGCGGAAAAATACCTCTGAAAGATCCATTATTATGCGATCATCCAGCTTTTGTTTTTTTTTTTTCCATTGGTTGTAATATCATTTAATTTTTAGGTTTTTTTCTTTTCTTTTTGTTACTTGCGATAATCGTTACCGTGTGTCCATGTGGACACAGTTTTGGACATACATACACAGACAAACATACACACAAATACACACTACAGCTTGCTTTATATTCAGAATACTTGAAATATATATATTGAACACATACCGATACACTAAAATACACGGATCACTTAGACGTTACAGGAAAAGTCAGTAAATAGATACCACACAGTATACACAGAGGGCATTGACGGTAAAGAAGTTTATTAAAAAGGAACAGCATTAAGTAACGTAACAAGAATGAATACACATACAACAAAGGACAACTTTCATAAAATACACATCAAACACATATATTAATGACGACTTGCAAGGAGTAGATAATGAAAAAATAGCGTTTATGCAAAAGAAACAAAAAAAAAAGTTCCAAAAAAATTAATAATACAATGATGGCGAGGATCTCGTTTTACGGGCGGCACTTGTGACATCGTGTCGACGAGGAGCGAGACACGTTGGAAGCACGAAGATTTGCAGATCCGCAAAACAGGAAGGTCCGCGACCTTCCCGTGAGTTATGGATTTTTTTTTTTTTGTAATCATCGTGTTTCCTTCCGTACTGTCGAGAAATTCTTTTGAAGCGTTAGCGATCGCATTCATTTTCGCGATCGTATGGCGAGCCTAATTTAAGCAGTTTAAGTTTCGCAGTTTCATTTCTCGCAGAGAGACCATTGCGAAGTGAAAAGATGTTGATTATTATATAGTGATACTTTTCTTTTTCATTTTGCCAAATTAAAAGAGGGACGTTGATGAGCGGTTTTGTAGGGGGGGGAACAAAAAAAATATAAAAGTCCGGCACGTACGTACACGCATACATGCATAAAGCCATAAATAACACTTGAGAAGCGAGAAATTTCGAAAGTTTTTCTCAAAAGGACAAAGGGCAATTGTGTCTGATAAGGAGTGTGTGCCCCTTGAGGCGAAGAAGTTTGATAACGCGATCGGTGCATGTTATATAGTTTTGCTCATTAGGCAAGTAAGGCGCTTAGATTGTAAGGTTTCTTTAGATGCGCGAAGCAAATGGATACAAATGGATTGCGTTGTGATGAGAGAGACAGTGAGAGCGAGAGAAAGAGAGAGGACCCGCGATCATCTCCCCCGCGTAGGTCTCTCTATTAGGATTGTATTTAAAAGAAACGCGAGGATTTACGTATCCGTGAAATTTTTTGTACCTGCACCGCCATGGCGGATTCATGCCAGCGATGGGTTTGCGGCGAGGACCGAAAATACACTCGTAAAATTTAATTACTTTTTAAACGCCGAATGAAACTCGTTTGGAATCGTTTTTGTGATCCAAATCGAAATCGGCACTTGCACTGATGTACATACAAAAAGAAAAAAACAAACGAAAAAAAAAAAACAAAAAAAAATGATATCAAATTACATCGAGACTATATTGTCTGTTTCGTTTTTACATTTTTTCGTGTTTAATGTAAATTATTCTTGTAGTATTTTTCCTTACTTTTTTTTGTCTTTCACAATGACGTTTGAACGTTTATCCAAAGCGACGATATATTCGATCGTAGTGCCATCTCTTTCACATTGATCGCAATGATTTATTTCGTTCTTTCTGTTGTCTTTCACGTATTATCTGGTCGATTGTGCCGCGTTCCAAGGAAGGAAGGTGGTCTCAATCTCTTCGAGAGAGGAAGCTAAGATATACGACCCGTGTTTCCGCGTGGTACGATTTTACGAAAAATAAAAGGATTCGATAAAATAATATCAGGAAAAAAAAGTATATATATACATTCGAACCTTCTCCTTTTGGCTTGGTAAAAAAAAAAAGCACGGGAATACACTTCCCCGATTATTTTATTTTCGAGAAGCGTTCAGTTGTTTCTTGCTTATATGTATTTTTTTTTTAAGTATTTACGAGTGTCTTTTTGAGTTCTCTCCGTACTATCAAGGTGGGAGGTTACTCAGGGCTCCCTCCGTAGAGGCTGCGCAAAGATCCTTGCGTATTGACACTTTCCGTAATCGAAGGGGGAGAAACACTAAAAAAAAAACAATAAAAGTAATAACACGCATAAGGACACACACCTACACATACACTTACATTGTAACTTATGTAAAATACTAGTGCGCAGGCGTCTCGACGACCTGTGACGACCGATCAGAATTTAATCACGAGAGTCGGGACGATTACGTCAGGCCCTTCGATCAGAGTCAAGGAAACCTAATGCCTCCTTGTAACAAGAGATGTAAGTTTTTATTTCCGCATAGTCTCCGTTATTCGATTTACAGCCTGTCAAATTTCGTCATTCGTATGTTCCTTTTTATTATTATTATTATTA
>JARPRG010000289.1:2691842-2712628 GCA_031001745.1 Hartigia nigra
GCATAGTCTCCGTTATTCGATTTACAGCCTGTCAAATTTCGTCATTCGTATGTTCCTTTTTATTATTATTATTATTAATCCTTGATCCATCATCGTTCTATTTGCGCATTGCGTCAATGTCCGGACGCGACCTGTGGAGACTTTGCGGTTCAAATTATACGACGCGAGACATCATACATATATCTACAATCTACATACACAAACATAAAAATATATTCATGTATAATAGAAGACGTGAGAAGCAATATTTTTATTTGAATATAAGACCGAGAGTGAAGGAGTGTCAAAGAGAAAGAGAAAGAATAAGAAGAAGAAAAAAAAAAGAAATTGAAAGTGCTGATATTCGGACAATAAAAGTTTCTCGGCGTATTCACTCCGAGGTTGAACCAACAACCCATGCTGGCTTTTCTCGATTCCTAATTTTTTTTCCCCCCATCGTTTTATTTTATCTTTTTATATCGACCCGTAACCTTCCTGCTGCTTTGAAAGAATCAATCGTAACATCTACCCCCTTAATGGTGGCCATTATTGTTGCCAATTCTCGAGGAACTAACGGGTGCCGTGTGTTCCATCTTTCTGCATCATCTTGGGAAATCGTTCTACGGCCAAATCCTACAAGACCTTAGTGTGCATAGTGGGATCGAGATCCATAATAGCCTCTTTTATGTAACACAAAGAGGAGAAGGGAATAAGAAAGAAAGAAAAAGAAAATAAAGAAATCCGAAGAGCAGCAAATCCGGAAGGATCCGAAATCCCTTTTCTCTTTGATCTCTTTCGATGGTTCAAAGATGTGCGAGAGTATGGATGCTTTTTTTTCGGTTGAAACAATAGATTTAGAGACTCGTAGTAAGCGAGTCGTTGCGCAAGTTGTAAATACGGGAATAAATGCGGAATCGAGAGATTTAGTGTGTTTGTTCTAAGCGAAAGAAAAAAAAAGAGGCAGACAAAATAATAGGTGAACGGATTATTAGTAGTTGTCCATCAAAATCTATAGGGTGGTTAGGAGATATATTTGTTATGCATCGCAGGATAAAAGGTTGGGAAGGAAAAATAGCGTGGAGGCCAGAGGTTTTAAAGAGGTATGCATATAAAAGAAGAAAAACTAAAAATGAAAAATGAACGAGCGTAGTAACGAAAAGAACCAACTATTAGTCCGTAAGGAGAAGCACCTTTCTTTGTATAGCATTGTTCTAAGGCTTTGTGTATATATATATATCTCTATATATACACATATATATTTCAATTAAGAAATCTGGACCGCTACGCGTCATCGAATGATCTTAATTATCAGTACGAAAAAAATGCCAAGCATCGACTTAATCATTATACGTGTCAATATATCACAATTCTTATATCGTGCGTATGTTTATTTGTGTTTCGCGCCTATGACAGTGATTATCAGTAGCGATTGTCTCTATGGCAGAGAGCTCAAGAATTATCGTGAAAATCGAGGAAAAGTTTTTGGAAAAAATTGCGCCTTTCGTTCAGGTTAAAGGTTATACACAGGTTCGATACTTGATTTCGTTTTCACGTGAAATCCAATGATTCTGAATTCGATCCGAGACTTACGGCGAATCACTATTGACTATTTATTCAAGTGTCGCGAAATTTAATGCAAAACTCAATAACACGGAACGTCTATCACAGTCACGCGAATATCTCGTTGTAGAGAGTCAACTGTGTTATTAAGATTAATGACGAAACGCGCGAAAGTAAATGGACATGAGACACGTTATAAAATTCCATATCTTGTGATATGGGGGTAAGGAAGATGGATCATGGAGGATCGAGAGTAAAGATCCTCCAGATAGATCAGGAATCGACAAGGAGAATTCCGGAAACGCGTAGCGGTCGTGCAAAAATTATTATTCCCTCATTTCAGAATTTCCTTGTCACTTACGTTACTTGTCGGCGACAAGATAGTATTTTTTTCTCGATTTGAGAATCAATAAAAAAGAAATTCAGAGGAAAAGAAAACGAATCTTATTCGATGCCAAAGGCGTCGGCAAAAGTGATGAAGAAAGATTGAAATTGGGAGTATCCAAAAAAAAACGTTAAAATTTCGTTACTCTTTTTTTTTTTAAAGAAAAAATACCTGAGAGAGAGAGAGAGAGAATGTGTGCGTATGCATGGATGCGTGAGAAATTATATGAACGAGTGTGTGGGATAAGGACGAAACACGAGTAGTCGGCGAAAAAAATGGGAATATAAGAAGACAAGAGTTGAATAAGGAGATAAATAGGTTGAGAAAGGAACGGGAATAAAAAAGTCATGAGTCATCTTTTAATTCGTTCCATCTTTTCTTTTGACTGTACTAGGCCGTACCGTTATTACGATAGTACGACAGATCGTTTCAAAATACAACGCCACCGTAATACGATCACTCCTTATTTATCCATATATTCCTTTAAAGAAATCATAAACGTGTATTTTCATTGTCGTAAAGAAAAAAAATGACCAATTTATTTTCACCGACGTAAACATTTCTTTGGCCTATGTACACTGTACTCTAAGAAAAACGTTGCATCGAGACTTATGCCCGTATGATTTGCGTACGTGTGGTATTGTCTACGTGTTAAAAGAAGAAAAAAAAAAAAAGTAAACCTGTAAATAAAAAATGAATTCTACTTCGACAACAGCGTAGCCCGACGAGCACGATTTTGCCGTATTTCTATAAAAATGATCGTAGTGTCATCGATCACTACGTAATGCCTATGTACATCCCTTATCAATATATTATGTAGAGAAGGTAAGATTCCCGCGATAAAATTCTCTGCAATATTCACCAATCTCCATCCATACATTAAATCGAGTCACAAATCGGCATTATTCAGGACTCATCTCAGGCATTCATGTGGACCCGTAATCAATTCTTTAATATCTCCTTATTACTTTGTATTAACGTATATATTCTTCGTACGAGCCGACCCGTATTATAATACCCCTAGTGTACTAGCTACGAGAACCTACCTCGAATCGTGCAATTCGAGCACGTCGGGCTTTTTAATAATAACCTTTTTTTTTTTCTTAATTAGTAGCCTAGAGATGCGAGAGTGTATACATATAGTATGAAAGGAGCGCGATTAATTGTGTACATAACAAAGACCTACCTATTAGTATAGTGCCTATATATTTTTAGGTTAGTTTGTAGGATATACATATAAACATTTACCGGTTCCTCATTGTCCAAGAAAAAGAAGAAACAATCCCAAACAGTCCTTAACCATTTTCATGGAATCATCCACCAAATATCGTAATATCTCACATCAATCATTGTATTCTTTGTATCAATATCATCCTCGTACATCCGCCATTCTTCCCTATCCCATTGTCCTGTATCGTTCCCCCAAAAAAATGATGACAAAAATATTGCAAAAAATGGCCAAAAAATATTTTTTATTTTTCATACCCGTAGTAGGTACTATATATATGATATATTTTTAACGTCACTGGCGAGCTTGTTGATAACGAAGCGCTGAGTCGCGATGGGTTGCCGCGGGCTTTTTGAATTTTCCCGCGCTCCGATCGCCTTCTACGCTTTTTGGTGCGAAGTCTGTTGATAGTATTAGACGCTTTGTATACTGGGGCTGCTTATCACGACTGGGACCTTTTTTTTTGTTTGAGAACGAGGCCTAATGTCAATTTTTTATTAATATCATATTATAACCGATTGCACTTTTACTTCGCGGTACGTTTTATATATTATCTTTGTTCTGTATTCCCTTCGTTAGATATATCACAACAGCTGACATTCCCAGGTGTATCATGATTTTCTTACTACCATCCAGCTCGTCATTTGATTTACCTGTAAATTTCACAGGCCGGTACATAGACCCCACATACGAAAGAATAATAATAGAACAGTTAAGCATTATTAATGAAAAATTCTCTTGCGTTTTTGTATTCCCTTATCGACGTAACAGTGAAAAGCGTGTCTTAAAATTCAAACTATCGGGACTCAAAAAGTAATATGCTTGTAACCTAATATCGAGAGAGACCGCACGTTGTTTCGGAAATAAGAGAAAGGTTAAAGTGCAATTGGTTAGTGACATATGTATGGAATGAATAAAGGGATGAGAGAGACAAAAAATATGATATGGAGAATGAGAGACGGCAACTTTATGTACTTTTGCAAGAAGTGAAGTTAGCGTAGCGAAACATGTAAATGTTGAGACTGGATTATGAAGGTACAAACTTTATTATATCTAATAATAATTAATTTCGAGATTTATCAGAAGACGTGATACGAGCAGTGAGACACAATTGGAAATGCGATAAAGGGAAAGGATAGTAAATATATATATATATTCTTTACCATCGCTATTTGGGATTGCGTGGAACGTCAAATGAATTTCAATGAAGTTTATGAACGTAGTAGCTCCATTTATTACTATTATATATTACTACTAGAATACCGATATATAAGTACCATTTTCGAAATTCCTTTTATTCCGTCAAAGAAGTCACGAACCTAAAATGGCGTAAGGCTTTATTGATTTTTCCTTCGGTATTTCAAAATTACATTATGACGGAGCATCGTTGCAGGATGTAATAGGGTTTACGTAATAATTATTTATAAGAGTATGCCCGAGTACTTCTTCCACGATTGTAAAAAGTTTTGTCACAATGATATACGCAAAACATGTCCACTGCTCTTTGCGAGAGAACGATTTTCATCTGAACGATAAAATTCTTTAGTCGCGAATCTTTTTGAGCCCTCTTGCGATTCTATTTCGTAGTATTAAACTCCAAGAGGGTTAAATTCTGCCACGATTTTCAAAATCTTCGCGATGACAAAAACAGTATCATTCAGCTTTTGCGATACTTCGACGATCCTCGTCAGTACGATCGGAGGCGAATAATCGTCACACTTGAAAATCGTCGTCCGTCGCGAAATATAATGATATGAGTTTAAAAAGGAATGAATATTTCTAATAGATTTAAGATAATATTATTACTAATAACTATTGATCATGTATATTTTAAACCATCGTGCTTTAATCTCGTATCTTTTCTTTTTTTTTTTTGTGGCAAAGTTTATATGTATGTTGGCGTATATAACGTTCTTAGAGAGGTTTCTCATTTTATGACGTAAATCCCACAGGGGTATACAGTCGATTATCGTAATTAGGCTTATCGATAAATTTTAATAGTATCAATCGTCAATTGGTCGCAATCATTGGAGCGTAGGTAGGCACGCCTATCAAAATTAAGAATGCCGAATTTAATATTTATATGGTATTATACTTTGTCTGTATTAAGTTTCATGGATACAGTCTTTATCGAGCTCTTAACGAATCGTTGACTTCTTAGAATCTTTCAAATTTTCCAACGATCGCCGTCTCTCGCTACATGAAAGTTCTCCCTTTCATACGAATTGTCGATACGATAATTCGAAAGATAAGGATATCTTGTCAATCTCTCTGTGGACTTGTATTTGTTCTATACGCTTTTTTTTGAGGGGGTTTTTTATTCTCGAAATTAACGAGAAGACAACGAAAGATGATATTAGATGTATACGTAGCGACCGATCTAAAAAAAAAAAAGGATAACGCTGAAGTATCCGTTACGTGGAAATTTAGTGTCAGTGGGAAAATAACCATGACACCCGTCCCAGGTTCGATTTAACCGAGTCTCAAAATTTTGTGATCCATCGAGGATTGTTTCATTCGTTGCGAGCCAAAAAGATGAGAAAGCAATTTCAAAATGTTATCATGTCATCGTGTTGTCATGTTTCAAATGTTTGTTATCATCCATACGTTCGAGAATTAAGGAGACAAATGTGAAAAAGAAAACAGGCTGAAGTAAAAACAAAAAAAAAAAGCGAAAGGCTTTTTGGATTCATGGACGAAACAATTTTCATTGCGTCTTATTGTCAAGGCTCTCGCTATCTTACGGCATTCGCGTACAATGATAGATATGGCGGAGGAGGTGGATTGAAATAATATTTAAATACGATCCACCTTCGCCGTCTGTAACGATAAGAATGAACAAGTTCTCGCGGTAACGGTGGTCGAAAAAGAGATCCCTTAAAAGTAGTGCGTAAAATGGAGAAACAAAAAAAAGTAAAAATAAAAAACAGGCATGAAAATAATATCCAGCTGTTACTATTAAGATACAAAAGAAAAGAGAGCGACGGAGTATATAATAGTACGTAACGAGTTGATGCCAGATTTTCAAAAGTCTACAGGTGTTATATTGTCTATGTAAATAATATATACTTACGTAGATTGCCCATGAAAATACGATAAAATTATGAGAAAAGGTAATAAAGATAAAAGTGGGCGGAAAATTCATTGATATAATACCTAGTTGAAAAGAAAATGGCAAATGATGAGTGACGAGTGCACAGTAAAATTTTGTAAAAGAGAACAATGCTTTATTTGCGCGAGTATGACGATGCGAGTATGAGTATGCGCCTATAGGCGAAATTTGCGTCTCACGAAAAGTCGTGAATGAAAAAAATACGGAAAAAAGAAATAAAAAAGCGTACAGAAAAGGGTATCGATCGACACGACAGGTTTCGCATTTTTTAATTTACGAATTGAACTTTAGCGCGATAAGTTTTCACGCGTCCCCAGGACGTTTTTTGTTTGTATTTGATTTGCTCTCGAGCATTAAAGAAACGGAAGAGCATTCCGCTCTCAACTTTATCCTCGACGTAACGCGGATAAAGATGGAAAAGCAAGCCGACTCGTCGTCGGCACGATGACAATTTTGTAATACTGGTGTGCCAGACTAACCATTATTAATCGTATACTTTACTCGAATATGCATTATTAATGGGAGCATCGAGAATAAAAAGAAAAAGAAAGAACGACTAAAAAATTATAAGAAAAGATTTAAGTGTTATATTCTCCTTTCAATTTTTACTCCTTCATCCATCGTGTTTAATCTGACATGCAATCTTATCATATATTTACCTTCTCCTATTATTACGAATGCCTATAAGGTTGGCATTGTGGCTCGCGTGTGCTTTTCCAGAAGGACAATTAGGACACAAGGATGAAACTTCGTATTTGTACGACACAACGTATTTCCATAAGGATATCGATCAAATATGTGAATCCCCCTCATATTCCTTGGATATCCCTAGAAGTATAAAATGATCCTTCTTACTGTTTGGGACGTTAGTTTATTTTATCCAGGTACCCAGGTACTCACAACATTCACAGAGGCTATCGGATACTTTGTTTAAACTTTATTCAATTAAAAAATGTCTACCGATCATTCGGATTCTCACATATCGGCTGGGAAAACTGATATGATTTCCGGGGCAAAAGTGGAAAGACCACCGTTTAAACTTTGTTTCTCAAAACAACAGGAAACTGGACGTTCCGACGCTTGCGTTTCCAAAATAACAGGTAACTAATGCTCTTTCGTGGATTCTTCCTTGGTATATAAAATTCTCGAGCAATATAACTTTTACAGCAAATTATATTACGCCAAAGTTTTATTCGCGTGAAATGGAGAATTGCGCCGAAGTCGATGTCGGTAAAACGGTTGAAGAAATAGAAAAAGAGGAGAACAAAAAGCCTAAGGATCTGTATCGCTGGCCTTTACTGACCAGTCACACGTAAATAAAAATATTCTAGTCAGTCTCAATGTACAAGAATGGATTATTATTTTTATATACGCTCTGATTAATCAAGAGCCCTTTATCACATAGTGAACCAATTTAGTATTATTTTATGACACAGTCGAGTAAACCACCTTTCTACTTTTCTTTTGTCTTTTCAGGTACGGCTGGTGGCACGATCGTGGGATTAAACCAAGAGACACGAGATTTAATTTTCATAAGAAAACTTCAGATCTGGTGAATTATCAAATGAGAATTTATGCAGAGGACAGAAAACTGAAGGGACTCGGTCACTGAGTGTATTTATATGGAAATTCGTATGACTTGGTTAACAAATAATATAATACGTCAATTTATATATTTCGCAAGAAATTTGCTTCTTCCAAATAATATAAATATGTTGAAAATATTAAACTAGGATACATTAATGTATATGTTGGTTTTTCTATGCTAAATTGTATGAATCTAATAATAGTAGAGATTATTTATAAAACACTTTGTGCTTATAGAATACACGAAGCAATCATTTTTCAAGTATACGTATCTTATTGCACGAGACAGTAGATTGCTGTGGTTAGTTTGATAATCGAACGTTGAATTCCTTCGTTTCTACAATATACCTTTGCACAAGCGATAACGTAGTCTCTCTTTTAAATTGATCTAAGGCTGTCACAATTTTACGACAATTGCCACCATTTGTGTTAGCATCTATATCGAAACGTACATAAATCTGTTAGCAAATGTATACAGGACAATTCCAATATCTTTTATAATTACAGTAGAACACACAATAAAGTAAATCTTCATTATCTTCAGTCGTTCATTTATTTTCTTTCTTATTTCAATTATCCGTAGACAGATAACAAAATGTATAAACAGAAACTCAAAGGTAAAGTGAAGGCTTGCAGACTAAAGAAGATCTGACATGGTCCGTAAGCAGAAAAGCAACTGAATAGTCTGCGCGTGTAAGAGAACTTTGACTATCATTATTTTATAATGACGCTGTAATTAAAAAACTAAAAATTTTATTTTCTATAAAGGTATTACCTGGTTTTCCGGGTATATCACCATTTTTCGTACGCCCTGTATATGTGAAGAGGAGTTGGCAACTCTATATGCAATTCATACTTCGCGCTTGAAATTAGTTCTGGAACTTTACAATCAGGTGGCGACATTCGGAAGACGAATGATGGGGAAGCTACGTCAAGCTACATGGGAGACCATAGCAGTGCATGTGTACAGAGTTGAAACTCGAATAAAAATCTAGTGCCTCTCATTTTTAGATGAACTGCTTCCTACTTTTGGTCTGAATGAACCTTTATTTGATCTTGTGACGCAGTGTATGTGACTGGTAGAACTTTTCTTGTGTTAGTCGTGATTTCTTATATACATTCATCGACATTCTTCGTGTAGAGGCCATTCCTTTTAAAGTATCGTCTGGTATCGTCCTAGAAAGACAGAAACTTTTGCACGTTCGCGCTGATCAGTTCAATTCTTCGACATCACGAGTGGTTTATGCGCCAAATTCCTAGGGATGCGCTTTCTTCACTCTCTCTCTCTCTGTGGAAGAATCGTTAAAACGTAATTTTTATTAATTCATGGGTGCATCGCAAACGAGAAAAATAAACGAAGACAATATGAACAGGTACGTCTATAATTATTAGCATAATTTTTATTTTATACTTGATCGTAAGCGACACACATTTTCCATATTCCAGATTTTGCCAGAACATTTTATAATCTATATCAAATTAAATGTTCAGATCTTTAACAGACTGTCAGAAGCTAAATCTTTGTACTTTTACAATACTGAGGAATATCAAAATAATTCTTGTTTTCATTAGTTACAATTAGAATATTGGAAATTTCGGTGAATCACGGTTCTAGACAAGATATATACATTTTATATGCTGTTATATACAATATGCCTTTCTTTATTGCAATCGTTATTTTACTATTCTTTATTTTCATAATTTCAGTGATAATTCCAGAACAAACAACAGTGCTAATCATAGCAGCGGGCAAAGTAATATCAGACCACTCTCAATTCAAGCACCTCGCTCTCAAAATGATCCTAATCAACCGCCTGTTAGAGTCTTGGAACAACAACCAAGACAACCGGCTAATTTACAAGGACTCCTGAGATTTGCAATGGAAGCTACACGCTCCGAAGATGCTCCTCATAGCTCTCAATTTGGACCACTGGACGAAGAGGTAAATACATTTTCTTATATTACGAATAGAGATTACTATTGAAATTATAAATTATATATTTTTTAAACTATGATTTCTCGTAAAACCCTTTGCAAATCAATGTATAATATCTTAGATGATAAGAGTATTGTGCTACTGGATTTGCTTCATTTTTTTCCAGAGAAAGAAGTTCTTAACCGAGGCTCTATCTTCATTGACAGTGAACGTAATAGAGGAATTACAAAAGGCAATTCAATTCTTAAAACGTGTTGGAGAACTCCAACCAGGCGATGATCCATCCGAGTACGAAGCAGCGCTTGAAAGAATTGCAGATTTTGTTGATAATATAGATATTGCCAATGACTTTTACAAAATTGGAGGATTTTCAATTTTTGGACCTTGTTTAAATTCTCCTCATAGTAGTATTAGGTGGAGAACTGCAGATATTATTGCAGAATTGACGCAAAATAATCCTTTCTGCCAAGAGAGAGTTCTAGAAATTGGCGCAATGCCCATATTATTAAACATGGTAGATTCAGACCCCTCCGAACAAGCAAGAATCAAAGCACTGTATGCTGTCTCTTGTAAGTAATTTCAAACGATTTTTCTGCCTATTACTCTTAATATAATTTTATACGAGTAATTATTGTACTAACTGTATTAAAAACAGAATATTTCTAGTTCTTGAATGCTACGTACTTACATTTTTAAATGCTTTTGTTTTAGGTCTAGTTCGAGAACATCCCATGTCCTTGAAGCATATGGATGAGAACGATGGATACTCTGTACTCTTGCGTGCAATACAAAGTCCTGTGGAAAAGCTACAAATAAAATCATCCTTCTTATTGTCCTCCTTGTGCAACAAAGACAATTCCGATAATTTAAAAGCTACATTGGTCAGAATGGGTTTGATAGAGCAGAGTGCTGGTCTATTGGCTATGGGAGGTCTCCTTCCAGATACAAGGTATATATCTTTTCGTTAAAGTTATTCATAAATCAATTTGTTTTATACAATAAGAAGCTTTTACAATGGCTTAAACATATTTATTTGACAGAGAACAATTACTGCGTATTCTAAATGGTTTAACTTGTAATAATTATTTGCCTGCATTGAGAGAATGTCGGCGACCAGAGTTATGCTTAAAGCCCACATTGGAACGATATTTAAGAGAATTGAAAGCCGAAGAAAGTGTCGACGAAGTAGACTTGTGTAAAGAGCTATTGGACAAAATATTTTCCGATATGGATAACCGTCAGGATAGGTAGCCTAATGAATGTAAAAGGCTGATAAGCTGTGACAGCTAACCCTTAGCACCGTTACTCCAGTTTAACGTATTTGTAATTAAAGTACAAGAAACATAATAGTATATATTTTTTCTTCCGTAGCAAAGTGCATACTTTGGAGATTCTAGCACTAATCATACAAAATTAAACATGTTCATGTTACTTTAAGGAAATGTAAAAGATAACGAAAAATATAAAGATTATCAAAAGTACCACGTCCACATTTTATTTGTAATTAACTTAATTCTTTATTATGGAAATGGTTTACCGAGACGTTTAATGATTTTATAATTATATCATTCACGTTATCGCGATGCATCCTCTCTTCCAGAAATTTATATAGAAGTTTAATTAAGCGAATCAATGGTAACACGTTGATCGGGACCTTGTTCAATTCTTTATGATTTCATTTTATCAAGTATTTTTACCTCCAAGAATGTGCGCACATTATTTTATAGCCTCTTTCCATTCAGAGGTTCTCATTATTCGAAATAAAAATAGTATACTTTGACCCGGAGCTTAAAACAGCTGATCTGTAAAAGGTGAAAATGTCTGCCGAGAAGAAAGATCCTGAGCAAGTTGTAGATGCTGAATTAGACGATCTATTAGACAGTGAGTTAATTTTTAAATTATTATGTCATATAAATGTATTTTATACTTGAAACGAAGTTAAAAGCTTTTCTAACCCCAAAATTATTTGTCCATCACTAAGTCATTGTTTACACAATTATAATTGAATATTTAATAAATGATTTATAAATAAGATGATTATTTTATATAGCAGAATTTATATAATTCCTATTATATATTCTCATTTCATTTAATAACATCTACTTATTTATTATGTAACACTATATGTACATCCTATAAATATAATTTCTCGTTAGATTATATCTCAGAAAGCTTTTTGCACCAACGATTATATTTTATAATATAGAAGTGTTATCTTTTAATTGCGCAATCGTGCATAGCAATTTAGACAATATTATCTAATAAGCTACTGGTGTCCTTATAGTCGTTTTATAACTTTATAAATTATGACTAGGTGCTTTGGAGGATTTTAATAAGGGTATTACAAAGCCTGTGCCTACGAGCAACGAGGTCCCACCTCCATCGGAATCTGATCCTGCCAAAGATGTTGTTGAATCGGACACTGTCGTGGAAGAACAATGGTCGCAAGATTTCATTAAACAAGCCGCTGACCAGTTTGAAAAAAATCTACAAGAACTCATACAGAATGGTAAAAAGATTGTTCTACTTGGGAACACAATTTTCTAACTTCGTATCTTTCAGGAGGAGACAGCGAAATGGGAGCTTGTTTTCAGAAAATGGCGCAAACAGTGGCTAGTGCAGTGACGGGTGGTGAAGGAACCGATGCTGAAAATGCAAATGCAGATTTTCAAAGTGCAATAGCTCGAGCATTAAAAGATTTATCTACAACATCTGAAAATCTTCAGGTAACTTAATAATCGACGAAGTCAAATCTTTTCATAGGACGGTATGGCATATTGTAAAAAAAATGTGACACCCGATATAGGTTTAAAGTTTATTATGTAAATTTTATGTCTTATTTGCTTTTTAACATTACGCCATCACTTATATATTAGAATAGTGTGTTCTTGTATTCCTTCAAAATCAACGTCATTTTTCAGAATGCTGGGCCTGGTTTAACCGAAGCTGATTTAACTGCAATGTTCGAACAAACATCACTGGACGAAGAAGCTGGTAATATTTTACCATTTATGCAAGTAGTGATGCAAACGTTACTATCCAAAGAGTCTCTTTATCCATCGTTAAAAGAGTTGGTGGATAAATATCCAGCATGGTTAGAAGAGAAAAAAGCAATCCTTTCACCTGCAGATATTGAAAGATACACAAAACAATTGGATTACATGCAAAAGGTAAGAAAGTATTGTCAATTGTATTAAATATAATAGAAACATGTCTTAAATCTATAAATCTATAATGTAAGTAACATAAACTCTTTACAAATTGCATACAAAATCAGACTTGCGCGGAATTGGAAAAAGAAAAGGAAGATGACTCGGAGGAAATAAAGAAACAGAGATTCGAGAAAACCTTGTCGCTAATGCAAGAAATGCAAAGTTGCGGTCAGCCACCGGCAGATCTTGTTGGGGAACAATCTTTAATTCAATTCGATGGAGATGGCAATCCTATAATGCCGTCCTTACCACCTGGTATGGGATCTCCTCAAAACTGTTGCGTCATGTAAAAACTCATAGAATTAAATCAGTAAGGCATTTTGACCAAACGTACGTATTATACGTTGCAATAGCATTTTAATCATTATACAAAACTACAGAGCTCGTGAATGGAGAATTCATTTGTATAATTCTTTCGTTTTTATGATGAAATTCTTGTAGTGCAAACGAAATGAGGAATTATTGCTTTGCAAAAGTTTCACTATACCTCATGCAGCAGCCTTGCCAAGAAGTTACATATAAGTAATGACATTAAAACTATGCAATATCTTTTATCAAGAATACATGTACCGAAATTTTCTCAAATAAAAAATTACTCTCGTTTACAGCAATAACGTTTTAGCAAGGACACATTATTATCTATGTTATAACGATTGTTCAGTAAATGTTTGGCCAGAATGCCTTTGGGTTATTTAATTTCAGCATTAACAGTATGTAATATGCTGTTTTTGTACATAAGCAGTAGCATTATATTTCCATACGAATATTCTTTAGTGGAGGATAGTATTAGAAGGGAAAAATAGCGAATAAACTAACATCACATTTTATAAAGACGATGAATGTTGTATCCTTCGGTAAAGTATTGTTAATTTGTTTTAACAATTAATATATTACTTAAACATATTAAATAAAACATGATTTCCAAAGGTATTCTTTCACCCGATGAATCGATGAAATTTCAAAAGGAATATGATTGATAAATGAGCGACGATTTAACGAGTTGACAATATCAGACTAATGACTTTTATTTATTACATCATCGTATATCATACTATATATTATTCCTTTGCGTTTTGCACTTATGAGGAAACATAAACAAATCTTGTTGTACCAATTATGATATTAACGTTAATAATCCTTTCTACGTTTCGGCATTTCTTCATCAAATGACAAATTGTAAATCAAGAGCACTGATCATTTTTTTAACCATATTATGCACGTGTACAGTTGTTCCTAGTTGCATCATCGAATAGAAATTCGGGTAATATAATTAATTGTTGATGAATTCGGTGACTATAATTTTCCATTGAATTATTCTCAAACTGATAACGCTTGTGCGAATTACAAGGAAAAATTATATTCATATTTACGATATGGATCGCGAACGATCTAACCTCCAACGCATTGCTGGATATTGTACGACATTGTTTCTGTGCTAATGTCTTTTCTCATTAGGTGTTTAGCTAATTTTTCATTTAAGAAGATGGAGAAAGAGCTGCCACACCAGGAAGTACTTTTCCTTCAAGCAACTCTAAACTGGCACCACCACCAGTACTAACGTGGCTAACTTTGTCTTCAGTTTTCCATTTAGCAGCACAAGTGGCAGTATCACCACCTCCAATGATAGTAATGGCACCTCGGGTAGTAGCTTCAACTACATTGTCCATGAGGGATTTTGTACCTTTGCTGAAGTTTTCAAATTCGAATACTCCAGCTGGACCATTCCAAACAATTGTCTTGGCCCTTTTAACTGGTTCTGTAGTGGATATAAGAGTGACTGGTAAGTGATGATTCTATATTCAGAAACTCGTGGAATAAGATTAGGATTGTAATTACCAGCCAACAGTTCTCTAGATTTTGGTCCAACATCAAGACCCATCCATCCGTCAGGAATGCCACTTTCTACATCAGCAGCTCCTACTGCAGCATCCTCGGCAAATTTATCAGCAGTAACAAAATCAACAGGTAAATGAATCTTAACATTATTCTTTTCTGCTTTAGCTAACAAGTCATTGATGATCTTTGCACCCTCTGCGTCGAACAAGGAGTTACCGATCTGAAGTAATAATGATAGAAGATAATCGTATGATATTTTAAAAACAGTAAATCGTTTTTTAAAGTTAATATTGACCTTCATATTCTTTGATACATTTAAGAATGTATAAGCCATTCCACCACCAATGATCATTTCATTAACTTTATCCAATAAGTTGTCAATTAACTGGATTTTGTCGGCTACTTTAGCTCCTCCAAGGATGGCTAGGAAAGGCCTTTCAGGTTCATCCAATGCTTTAGCAAAGTATTGAAGCTCCTTCTTCAATAGGAATCCACTGGCTCTGATGTCAAAACCTTCTCCCAGCATTGAACTGTGTGCACGGTGAGCAGTACCAAAGGCATCATTGATATAAACATCGCCAAGCTTTCGTAGAGAAGCTCGGAACGCTGCAACTTTATCTTTATCAGCTTTAACCTGTGGAGAAAAACGATTGTAGCTAAAGAATTGTAAGAGAGGAAAATTATTCAATAATAAATTATTGTACCTTGCTACCATCGGGACCAACACCTTTGCCTTCTTCTTCCACGTGGAATCTCAAATTTTCTAAAAGAATTATAGTTCCAGGAGCTGGATTGGCACATGCAGCTTCAACTTCAGGACCAACGCAATCCTCTAAAAAGAGAATATCCTTTCCAAGAAGAGTTTTCAGCTCCTCGGCAACAGGCTTTAAGGTATACTTCAAATTTTTGTTCCCATCAGGGCGACCCAAATGCGACATTAATACTACTGATTTGGCTTTCTTTTCAAGAGCATACTTCACAGTATCCAATGCTGCAACAATTCTTTGATTGTTGGTGATTTTACCATCCTTCAATGGAACATTGAAGTCAACTCTGAAATAGTAAAACCATTTTAAGACATTAATGAAACTGATCTCTAAATGATAGATAATGAACATAAACAAAAAATTAGATTGTTATCGAATTTTGACATTTCCAAAAATCACTTCCATCCGGCATTAGTATATAATTACTGATAAATAACACAAAATACCAGAATTGATTAAAAAGTGATTAATACAAGATATTCTCATAAGAATAAAGATTATACAGATGTTAAATAAGAAAAATTAAAGAAATAGAATTGAAATAGAAAAAACAGTACCGTATGAGGACCCTCTTGTCAGTAAGATCCACTTTGTCGATACTGAGCTTGTTAAGCGCCATGGTGCTGCCTTTGAAATATTTACTGTCTCTTTCAAAGATCGAAAAATACTTAAATTCTACTAATTTCGTTGAACTCAAGTCAGAACAACGATACGAAAGAACTGTCGAACTCTTGGAGTATCTTGTGATTCGGTAAAGTGAATTACCACCAATGTCAAGGGAAGGTCGACGAAGGTGGCGACCTCTCAAAAATCCGCGAAGAGTACGCATCTCAAAGTATTAACGCTGAAGATTATCTTTTCAAACGCATTATACAGAATAAGTTATAATTATCCAGTTCTCCTTAAGCATTATACAGAAGTCTTATAATTTCAAAAGAAATGTCATTCAAGAGACCAGCACCTTATTCTTGGGAATATGATAAACTGATAAATCTGAGTATCAGCACGTAAGTCATTAGCCATTAATAAACAAATATCAATGGCAGCCCTCGTACGATGATGCGAATAAGTATATTTTAATGAACAAGCATTATTGATCTTAATGCTGTATAACTGAATGAGTATACGGCAATGCAGATTTAAATAATGTATAAAGTTTCAAAGTCAAAGTTGACAACCTTATGTACTTCATAAGCCTTGCAGTTGCAGGTCCACGTGTATTCACGCATGCGCAAGTAGAATGGGCTGTTTAACGCGCGATGTAACTTAAACGATTTAACAGAGGCTACGAAGTGCCAAGAGGTTACGTTGAACTATCATATTTATGGTTGGCAAGACGACGTTCCCAAATAGCAAATTATTATAAGATCTTCGTCGCAGAAGTATTTCTCACAGACGAATCCCGGCATATTCAGTCGCATTCGTTTATATCTGAACTTAGCTAACATGTCTCGATTCAACCAGGATCGCTACTAGTCACTCCTTCCATATCTACCATATCCATTTGCTCTTTTTTATTATCTTTATTTATCCTCTTTTATTTAACGCAGTAGTGCCGCATATTCGATTTTACAACAGATACCTGTTAAACTCTACGAAAGTCGAATCAAGATTACCAATACGTGGATGGAACTAACGATAAGTGAGTAAGTAGCTCTCGAGTAAAAAAGTTTCAAGATATTTTTTCAATTACGATCAACACTTCATTACATTATTTTAAACATTCAATTAACTGTTTACATAATACAAGTGGGTCAATAAGCATACCGAATCGTTCTATGCATCCAATGCGCGTTATTGAAGGAAATGCGACTTTCATGAGTCTTCGCGTAGCCGCCTTGAATTTTCACGAGTATCTAGGTCATCAAAAGGCATAGCACTACTGCTGGTGTTATAGCGCAAGGAAACGTGTTCGCTATTCATGTCCACTTAGCCGGACATAGCAACGAGTCTAGAGAGTACATTACATACTCATACTAACTATACTGCTGCTTGGCGTCGATTCAAGTAATTAGCACGGTTATAAGAAAAGATTTATTCAATCGAGGAAACGTATCACAAAAGTGAATTTATTATAAACTAATATACAATCTCTACCCTGGGTATGAGACGACTTCCTTTTCTCACGGCCTTTTGTTCGGGTAAAATAAAACGTGTAAGGTATTACATCCGCATATAGAACTCTTTTGACCTTCGAACACGTCAGACATCGTTCAACGGCCAAAAATTCGCTAACCGTAAATATCATTAAACCGGAAGATCATCGAGAGAACGCGTAAAATTAATTTGTTTGAAAACATGTCGCTCCTCTGGTCCCATTTAACGTCGTGTGTGCAGAGAATCTGTGAGAAATGTTTCGCTATAATGCAGTGCCAGTACTTTGTGTATTGCATAAATCTGAAAGAATGAATGTTTGTATCAGTAAGATGCACTTGTTTTTACTAGTATCTAGAGATATTTCACAGGATACGATTGTTTTCGTAAAAGCAATGAATTCAAAGAGAAATTCATGAATGTACTGAGTAGAGATATAAATATTGCAAGTGTTGAGATCTCTTGAAACATATTCTTTGTAAAATAAGTATTAACTACTTGGATTATTACTTTTTCGCGTCACGACTAAAGCACATAGTATTCGAGAAACGCTTCATGTATGCATGAAGTTATTAGATCATAATCAAGAACAAGTATAATTTTGACTTAATACTCTTGCAAGTGTACTAAGGTGTTGAAGGAACTTTCTGGAAAAACATACAAATATTGTTTTTCACCAACGATCAAAGTTAGAAAGAGATATTTAAATTCAATCTGCTGTTGCGTAAAGTGACTTGTCCGCTATGGTATCCAATGCAATAGGTCGTACCTTCAAGTATGTCCAGCATCGAAGTAGATACAGACCCCGGTAGACAGCCTCTGCTCTATAGCTGGTATTCAATCAACGTTTGGTATCCTGGTATTCTGTCTGACCGCGGCTATTCTTGATCCTGGCCCACTAGCACACTGGCACGCTCGACTAGCTTCAAAATGGAAAATCAAATCTACGTCATAGAAACAAAAGGCATATAATAACAATGACAAATTTTATTAATCATATATTTCTTATATTATTCATAAAGAATTATGAACAATTGTTACACTTCAGTTAATCGTACCTTACTGTCATTAAAGAATAAGCTTAGTATGACGTACAAAGATCCATGACTATTGTCACTACCTAATCAAGCAGCCGTAAACGTATCCGGTCTTAAGAAATTGAAATAGACAAAATACAAGAAGCAAAGTCGAAAATTCAACACGATTCGGGTCGAACTCGCGAGGTCAGGAAGTGCGCGTAGCTAAAGACTTGCTAAGGTGTCAGGTTAATGATGGACAAACGATGTACCGAGAACCGTTTGATCGAATGCCAAATTGAATGTCAATGCTCGAGACTCCTGGTTAACGAAAAGAGAATCGTCGAGCAACAGGCGGGTGTTGTGGTTGATGGTCCAACCTGCCAACCAACCACCTGGGTTTAGAAAAGAGTAAGCGAGACACAAGCTGATCTATCTACGTGCGAGTTAAACCCAAGTCGCCGAGTGGACTACCAGGACGAAAATAGTCTAACCTCGCCAAACGCGGGGGCGAAGCACGATACGCCTAGCTACTTCTGAATCTTAGAAGATCCGACAGACACTTCAGCCACGTTTTCGGCTTTGTTCCATACGACATAGATGCATCAGTGTATATATATATAAATTTAACTATCTATTTAGTTGATTACAATACGTACATTTACTTTTCCATACCGACTTGGACTTTTAAAATTTTCCATTATTACATATAGCACTTGGCTCTATCCTATTCGGGCTATCAGAAGAACCTGAGAGATTTATAAACAATTTGGAATTATCTTGGAAGATGTTATTCGATAATTTAAAAAATATTTATGAAGCGGAGTTACAAATCTTTTTAAGTGTTTCGATGATACGAGTATCATAGACATTGGAATGATATAAGCTTTTGCTGGATCATTTAATTGGAGTTTTCTTTTACGACATCGTTTCGAAGGTGACTGAACTTTAATTGATTATAGATTCTTTAAGGTATTTAAGTTTGCGTGAATAATTTAACAGCAACTGGTCAGTTTTTATGGTGAAGAATGTCGTGAACTTTTTTGCTGTGTTTATTGGATGAGCCGACGATAGCTGCTCTTAGCAGCAGTCTGATATTGGTTAAATAACATTTGGAGTATCCTGCGTACAGTCATCATCTTGCGTATAGAGGAAATTATTTTCGAAGCGATTGCTGGTTCTCTTTTTATGTGTTTAGATTACCACGTGCAAATACGGCGCATCATAAGCAGTTTACAGTAGATTGGAACTAGGACAACGTTGCGGAAACTTGACCGTATATTTCTATTTGATTTAGTTGAATTTTTGTTTTTCTTAGATGAAATGATATTGCATATTTATTTTCGCATGTACAGGCATTTGCTATTTCGTGAAATTTTGCACTACGATAGGTTTGGTATTACAATAATATGCTGACAGTATACAAACGTAGGATTTTTGTTGTAAAAACTTTCTGCTAGTAAGAGAGGAATCTTCTATTCTGTTATAATTTACCTAAAAACACAACAAATCTATGTAATAATTATGAAATGCAGTTTTGAATGAATGCATTTTCCCGGGCAAAAATTGCAACACAAAACTTTTTGAAACGCTGCCATAATGGTATTATTTTGGATGCGATATCGAGTAGATTTATTGTTAGAGTGCTTTCGTAACGGATATGTAGTGACGCCAAAAGATAGTAAGATAACTCAAAGAGGAAAAGGGAAAGTCAGGAGTCTCAAAGAACTATTTTGTATTTGAATGCTTGAAGAACGAAGGAAAACTTCCGTTATTCAAATTCAATTAAAACATATTTAAATTTAAAAAGTCATATTCACAGTTACATCAGAGAGACTAGCATGTCAATCGTAAAACAACAACTGCGTATAAATTTACATAGAACCTTCACTAAAAATGAATCAAATTCAAGAACATCGTATGGATTTAATAAACGCGTAGTAATATCCAACGTAAATGACCCGAATAAATCATCACTTTCAAACTTATACGGTCCATTATACTTAGTTTCATCGCCGAGTCTCCGAAAATCTATTACGCCTAATTATTTCCACGAAACAGTAATTAGAAGCGG
>JARPRG010000289.1:2712728-2736572 GCA_031001745.1 Hartigia nigra
GAAAATCAAGCATCGATACAGACAAATCAGTATTTGCTATTATTTAATATATTTTTCATGATATCTGACTGATTCATCGTCTTACATTTTTCATTGTGAATTTTTTTCTTCTCGCCATGTTGTTTTAATTGTAACTTTTCACGATTTTAACACCTGCCGGATATCGTGTTCGTTCGTCAAATGTTTCTGTGTGTCTTACGTCCTTGTTTCAAAAAAAAAAAAGAAAAAAGAGAGATGCCTCATGAGACACGTTCTAGGGTTCGTGAACGAGACCTGATTTTCACGTGAGCCATTCAAGGCCGTAAGGTATTCGTAAAATATCCTCGTGGATTTGCTCCCACAAAATTCATGACCTTCTGGATAACCGTTTAACGTAGTGAAAAAATGGCCGATTGTGTCGCACGGCTCCTGATCCAATGCCAGTGAAACATGGCTATTCGGTTTTGGCTCGCACGGCCACTACGGGGCTACCGGCTCTTTGCTCGCGAGAACGCTCATGAGAATCAGTGTGCGAAGGACCGCAAACTCGTTCGGTCATCATAATCTGTTCTCTTGGACTTCCTTCTGCCATCACTCGTCTTCCTCCACTTCTTCTTTTACGTCCGCAAGCATCTCTACAATTGTTGGGCTCATCCATACCGGACGAAAGCTATGAAGTGGTACGTTTGTGAATTGCTTGTGTGAATTTTGTGTCGCCCCACGTGGAAATATTATGGGATTTATACAGTGCGATGGGAAAGTGTAGAGCTACGTTATGAAATTTTTGAAATTATTTTTTTTGAAATTTACATCTCGTGTCGATCTGAATTTATATGAGTGCTAATTGAGCTCATTTTAGAAGTAATTATGAATTTTTAAGCTGGCTGGCTTAATTGAATCACTGCTTTTTGAGCCGAGGGCTTCCGTCCTGAGACTCAACGTAATCTAGACTTTGTGTAACTTGCTGTTTGTTAGTTTTGAAACATTTTTTTTCACCATTCTTATTTCCGGAGTGTCGGGCATGGTGTTAGGTTACATTTTACTGATATATATGTATATATATTATCAAATTATGCTTAAGAGTTCGGGAAGTGTTATGCTGTTTTGTTAAGAGTTTTTCGATTATGAACAAGCCATTTTGATTTTTGATTATGCAAGTGCTTTTTTTTGACATTGACTAAGTATTTGTATCCCTCAAATTATTAAGTCGAAGAGAAATTCGGATGAAAGATATCGTATTTGTTAATGCAAGTAGAGTTTGTGTATGCAATTCTTTGATCAAGACTATCGTGATGATTATTATATCACCTTTGGTACTTGTGAACGCGACTTTCCAAAAGTCATATTCTCTAAACAAATATCATTGATTTTCTGAAACTTTTTTTTTTAAACAAGCGCTGTGACCACTTACTGAAAACTTCAATGTGAAGTTTGTCAACTTTTTATGAATTACTGCAGACGTACTTTGCGGTGAAATCTAAAAAAAAGTTCCATTTCCAACAAGACACCCAAATATAATTTATGGCCTACGATTAATGTACAGTGATACGTTCTAAGAATGTAAATATAATTTTCCTCGATGGCATAATAGGGCAACTCCACCAGTGAGTGGACAGAGCCCAATAAATGGACGCGTTTAAGTAAATTATATTTATATACAGTCTTTTTAACACGGGTATTCATTCGCCTGAGAGGTTTCTTATGCTGTTCATTCATTAGTGATTTACCCTTGGGCGTTCATAATAATTCTTTATATTTACATATACATATATACTCTAAAGTATTTTTTAACCTAAAATTGAAACGCTCATGAGTGTACGAGTGTTTCACATCGAAGCTTGTTAAAAAAGAGTCATTGCGAAATTAAAAAAAAAAATGTAAACATTCCGATGATTCTACGAATTCTATGCAAGTGTGAATTCAAATTTATTTATATTTTGTGCGCTACAACAAAATTTATTCGCTGTCCTCCAGAGGTTAGTAATAACAAAGAAGCCCTTGAGTTAACATAATTTCTAAACGTTATTCAGTTGACAGGAATATCACTAACAAATTATATCACCGTGTTTTTCTAAACCGAGAAGACATACGTGGTGTGGATACTTGAATAATATTTAATAGACAAGAAGACATGATGATTCCAAAAGAATATTTTAAAAGGGAATAAAATTCAATAAATGGACAGACATGTTAATTTTTTACTTTTTTTTGTTGATTTTAGTTATTTTTCTTTTTAATTACTCTTGACGTAACGTATTCCATTGAATAGGCACTCATTAATCACTTTGTTTCAGTGACTCGTTCGTACATCTTCTTTTTTCTCAACGGTTTTAGACTGCGACTGAAAAGGGGTCGGGCCAATCAGTGCTTCAAAATGAATTTCTCAGCAAGCATTTAGAGTACGTTCCTTCATTTTCCAAGTTACGTTAACCAAAGTGTTAATTAAAATTATAAATGGATGATAATTTCGACGTCAAAAAGTTTATGTTGAGGAATTAAGGAACGTATGTATAACACTTTAGAAAAATATTCAGAATGAAAATAATATTGTGCTCTAGGCACAGATCTATTTGCCAAATAATGTTTCACCATTAAATCGCCATATTTCTACGAAAAGAATTTAAACGAATGCATAAAACTTGATTTTATTTGGCGAGCTTGTAATTTTAAAAATGCTTTTCCACGAAAGCCCATTTGATCATAGCTTTTTCGCACTGCCATCTAACAGAATGAGTTACCAGCATCTGCAGATTCTCTTGTCCGACGTCAGCCCATTTTTCAATGGATTCACGTGTTGGCGAAATTAAGTTATTCAAAAAATAACTTTACAGCAGAACACTGGACGTCGGAGACAAAGCTTACCGAAATACGTGCCAAATATCCTGCTGCATATGATATTCACTTTCGCATGATCGGCATATTCCAGTTGAGTTTCTTTCGATGAATTTTGCTGCGTTAAGAACAATCCTGCGTATGCGTAGAACATATATGCATACAAGGATCATGCTATCGCTTTGTTCTCGTAGACATATTCAAAATGAAAAAAATTGAAATATCGCAGGGTCCACTGGCCACGTAAATATAAGTGGAACATTTCGTTGAACGAGAAATTCTCCTAACTTAAAATTAGCTCGATCCAAGCGTCACTCCGCTACTCTCGAGCGATAGAAGAGCCGGAGAAATTTTCTCGTCCCTCGAAGCGAATCTCGCGTAGCGTCGTGACGTATAAAAATAAAATAATAAGACAAACTGCAATATTAATACTCACAGACATCCGAGCATAAGGTATTGATAATAGAAAGGTCAATAGTATCGTTATCCTTGACTCGAGATACACAAAAATAAGGAAATAGATTACCCGAAAGCGTTTAAGAAACTATTTTTGATTTTTGAAAACCAGCAACCAGCACGTTACAAAAATATGAAATTCTTTGAGAATGATAGCCGTTAAAATTTAAACATACAGTTTCGTTAATATAGTAACAAATATTTGTTTTTTTAATTGTATTACGTCATATACAGACGGAATAAACGCGACATAATAATTATCTGTTGGTATTCGAATGTCAAAAATCAGTCAGCTCTCAGGTTCGACGAGTTTGTTTGTCTTTGCGTCGAAGGACATCTCGAAACTGATCGGTCCCATGCTTTTTTTTTAGCTTTCCACCTAGGTATTGTACACAACATTACGACCACTCTAGTGCTCACTTAACAGTCGGCTGTTCTTAATCAGGGTATCTCTGCTCAAGAAAATAAAAGTGAACTTCCCACCATATGTTTCCTGCAGTCTGAAAAACTAGTCGATGAAATTTACGACGTGTGTCATTTACTCCTTTGCAAAGTTGTCAGTCGTGTTTAGTCTGTCGCGTACAAAGGCAAAGTACCAGTCGCCATATATTACTTATCGCATTTTGATTTTCAATGCGTGCTTCCCCGAATCCAGTTTAGAGACGATGTACTAAAAATAACATTCTTTCGACTAATCAATATACTGGTAATATGAGGACTCCATGCGATGTCGACTAGGGACTGATCAAACCTCCATGAAACTTTTCAATTTCCTTTTCTTCGTGCGTAACTTTTCTATAATGCATATATTATTATCCAACAGCTATTTAGTATCGATGAAATTCAAGTCTATTTACTATAGTCATGAATCCTTGGTTGTTTTTAAATCTAAGTCAGTCATATGCCCAATTATTCATTAATGATGCTCAATTTATTGAAAGATTCAAGGTATCATTAGTCTTGTCAGCAAAGAAGAGAGGATCGTTTGTTTCTTTTCTTTCCTTTCTCTCTGGCTCTAACAAACAGGAAAACAATGGTTAATTAGTAATAGAGCAATGTACACGGTAATAATGACTTTGATTACTGCGTATTGGATTTCTACTTTTTCTCATTGGATACGGATAGCTATTTCCTATGACACAAATGCGAAATCATCTAAAAAGATTGTAAATAGACACTCTAGACATTAAATCTTGCTGAAACTTTGTGCCTCCCTAACTCATCTTCTTTCACACGCAACAGAAATATCGCGCAAGTCACTATTTTCATCTTGTGAAACATTTTCTTTGCACTCTTTCTTCTCTTCTTAAGATGAAAGTGTGTACCTGAATTGTCAGTTTTTATTCTACCGTTCAAACAAACAGTACAACAATCTCCAGACATTTTTACCGGATCCATTATTTATTTCGACGATAACTCATTAAAAGTTGTATTCCGGGATCGGTTCCGTCCGTTATGCCACGTAATCCAGTGCTCGGTGTACTTGATATTTATCTCTATATTTAAATGTACATAGCTCGATTATTTTACATATCAAATCAAAACAGATAATATACATAGTATATTATCATAGTAGTATTTAAACTATAACCTGTCGATTGGTTGAACACATTTCTTGCCATTCCATCGTGTATCCGGAGTTTCATAATGGTTCATATTATACAATAGAAAAACATCTTTTATATTCTTATTAACATTATTTTATGAAATATTAAAATCTATTACATAGTCGTATAATTTGATAACGACAAAGGCCTTCTTATCTCGATATTCTTTTAAATTTCTGTCAGTCACATAAATTCATATATGTTTGCTAGGCAATAATGACTCACCGAATCTATCAAAATATGGAACTTTTCTTAGAAATCACTTTTGTAGATTCGTCGAATTTAGGTATCAAAACAATATGCGGAATCTCCAGGCTAAATATTTCCTCGTATATTAGTCTAACGACATATAAATAGTTCCAGTTAATAGTAACCTCCGTGCTGGGTCCAACTTTCTTAGAATCGACAGCTCGATTCTAAATCCGTGTATAAACGATCAGGATTTTAACGTTTGTAATGATTGCTACTCGAGGCCTTCAATAAACATTCGGAGCGATATCGGACATCGGTTACGATGTTACGCGCAAGGAAAATCTCGTGTACAAACAGATCTACTAATTTTCTCGTTATTCAATATCTTGCCACGTCACTTATTCCAGTTGCATGGCGAGGACAAATAAGAGATTATAAATTTATTCATTGATGGTCATGCATCGGCATGTGTTACGAGTTCATCGTATCAACATTATTAATTACGTAACGTGTAATGTGGTATAAATTATTTCTTATTGCCAGCAAATGATATAATGACAAAAGAAACTATATGGTCTGTACTATTTGGCCTGCAATATATTGAAAATGTATGTCGCTGAAAACACGAATTATCAATAGACATAAAGAACATTGAATACCGAACGTATATACGTCGTTAATGTAATATTGAATGATTCTTTAATTATTACAAGGTGATTTTCCAACGTGATAGACTTGATTAACGGTAAAAACTTTCGATAATCGGTGAAGCATATCATAACGGGTTTCCCGTAAAACGAATTACTTCGATCGGGCAGTATCGTAAAATCAGTAATCAAGTACACGTGGTTATTCCTAAAAAGTATCGTTATCGAATGTCCTTTTTTCAATGAATGGAAATATCTTTGATAAAGAAGATGGTGTCATACATGATTATTAATATATAAAGTGATTATAAAATATTCATAAACATATCGCACGTTTTTCTTAAGTAAGAAATCTATCGGAATCAGAACGACGATTCGATGCATTCGAAAATGTAGCTAAACGTTAAGCGCAAGTCAAGGAACCTTCAAAGCTTTAGGTATTTTTTGTTCTTCGCAAACAGCAGATCGCCAGTTGCCGCTTGCAAAAGCTTCGACATGTCCCGGTGAGCGTCATCGATCGTGCACCTAGAGCGCCATCGCGCGGACATTCCACCAAACATATTCCGTGCGAAAATGGCCGTCGTATCGGCATTCCACGGAATTTCGTGGGACTTTCGTGAGTATCTCGTATCCGTATTACGAATAGAGTGACTGTCGGGAATACGGGAAGCCGCCGTGCGATACAAGCAATGCCAGTTTAACGAGAATAATCGCGAAGTAGAGCCGTTTCGGCACTCTTGAAATATCGAGCTACAGAGCCGTGCTATCCACCGTCAGCATCTAGCAGACGACTTTGTTAGTAAAAATAAAATGTCATTATATTTGGATCGGTTCGCGCGCGTTGGACCTTCCAGGGAGACAAGTTATCTTTTCGTGCAGAGACAAATCGTGTCTCGCTGCTGACTTACTCGGTATTAATTATTTGGAAATTTGTGAGATATTGGTTTTAGAGAAGCTAACATTATATATAGTCGCTGGGGTTTCCCCATCAATGGTGGCGGTGCTAATGGTGGTAGCAGCAGTGGTAATATTAGGCAGTAATCTAGTATATAGTAAAATGTTAGATAGCTGTTATTACACTGGGGGTAGTATAAGCAAGGATGGTTGGATTGCGAACGGGTTATGCGACAGAGAAAAGGCGCATAGGATTAGTACCCCTTGTACTGGCTGCACCCTTTGACCGCACGCAATCATGACTGCCTAGCACGGGGCGCGTATTGACCAATTTTACCGTGCAAGCCTTTAGGTTAAAAACCTCGTGTGTGGGCCGTAGGGCGTGTCGGCTAACGTTGACAGCTAAAATCCCATCGGTTTGGAACACGTCGCCCGGTAATCGCGAGACCGGACGACTATCCTCCTCATCCGTGTCCTTGAAGCGATGATACCTCTAGTAAGGGGTTACTTCAATTTTCCAGGCATCCAAATCACCCTGGGAAGCTGGTGTTAAGGCATGTAGGCGACGAGAGTACGGATCAGAACAACAATATCACTATGACTAGTGAGGACTTGCTGCAACCTGGCCATGTGGTCAAGGAACGATGGAAAGTTGTAAGTATACTTTCAATTTTTTTTTCTAAAATATTCTGTCCACTTTTCTTTGATATCAAGATTATTTATACATACGAATTTTTGGTGAAAACGATATGCTTCAATACTTTTTGGCACCTGTTCAATACTGAAGTTAAAGCTCCTATATCTATTTGCTAATATATCCCTGGTGCCTGTCACTTTGGACAATTATGATATAATAAATCCTTACATGAACCAACAGTAATCAGAAGGACAAGTGCCCTACTCATTGTATTTGCAAACTGAACTTCATTTCAAAGAATAATTTCAAAGTCATATCTACTAAATGTGTCAAGGGCATCATTTCTACATGTATATGATGGTGTGATATTACTTTTTACAATAATGCTGATATTTACACTTCTTCACTAGCCAGTATCTGCATTGCTATACTGCAGTATTGAACTTGAATAGTTTATCCATATTGTTGGTTGACACTGATAGAAATCATAGATAGATAATAAAAAATAGTGACTAATGGCTTAAATGATTTAAAATTGTTCTTAATTACATTATATAAGTCATTAAGTAAGCAGACGGAATTAGGTAAAAAATTCTTTGAATTTTCTTTGTAATATTTTATAAAAGTTATGTAATGTTTCTTTATGTTAAAGAATCAAAAGTCAATTATATCTTCATTATGCCATTTTACAAAAAAAAAAAAGAAGATTATTAATGTACGTACTTTGAATATATTCACAATATTTCCCTTATAGAATAAAAGATGAAATACTTCCTTATGTATTCTTCAATTCAAAAATTAAAACAATCATAGTTATAATTTTTAACAAACAAAAAATGGTGAGTGACCATTATTTCAGAGTCACTAATTTAAAATTTATTCATTTATTGAATTTTACGTAATAATAACTGTCATTTATTATAAGATAACTTTACAAATTTATACATCAGCCACCTTAGATTAGCCATACATTGTTGTGATAAAACTTGTCTATGGAGGATGTCATGCAATTAAATACTGTACTGAGCACAGTACGTATATTTATATCGTTATTTCTCCATCCAGAAATATACAAGTTTAGAATTGAATCAATTTGACTGATTATCCATTGCATTGCATAACTTATGTATGAAATAATATTTCATAAATCAGTGCAAAGCGAAATCTGACTTATAGTATGAAGAAATCACCCTAAAAAGTACATGATAGTATTGAATTACACTTTACAAATATTTTTTCTGTTACAGATGAAAAAGATAGGTGGCGGCGGGTTTGGCGAAATATACGAGGGTTTAGATTTGATGACAAAAGAACAGGTTGCACTAAAAGTGGAGTCTGCCCGCCAGCCAAAGCAAGTCCTCAAAATGGAAGTAGCTGTTCTAAAAAAACTGCAGGGTGACTATTATTAAAAAATATGCCTCATACTCTAATGCCATTACATTTAATTCATGAAAATCATTATCACGATCACTACATATTGTGGCCAAAATAGTCAGGCTTAATGACAATAATTTTTTATTGAAAATATTACTTTACTTGGTATTCAGAGTAGGGAAGACTAACGTCAGTTTTATGGCTCGCAAGAAGTGACGGCACATTACTTTTCCGTTGCAGGTAAAGAACACGTTTGCAGATTCATAGGCTGTGGTCGAAACGACAGATTCAATTATGTAGTGATGCAACTGCAAGGCAAAAATTTAGCAGAATTGCGACGCGCACAGCCAAGAGGTGCCTTTTCACTGTCCACCACCTTGCGACTCGGTCATCAGATTCTAAAAGCAATAGAGAGCATACACCAAGCGGGCTTCCTTCACAGGGACATCAAGCCAGTGAGTCATTATCACTCAATTAAAACGTGCTATAGCTGACATTGTTTGATCCTGCCAAAATGATGATCGCATGCAAGGATGTTGATTCTTTCGATGCTAGCATCGTTTGTCATACAGCTTTGTGCTTACACAAGATGCGCTCTATAGATTTCTCTGACAATTGATAAATGAGCTATTGAAAAACGTGCCTTAACACCTATGGAAATCCACCAACTTGACTGTTAATTCATTGCTCTTTTTATACGAATGTAGAAAACCTTTATTTTTAAATATTTCCATATTATATTTGACTATTAAAACTGATGTAATATTTACGACAGAAATATAGTATTACTGTTAATATGCTCTAGCATATTTTTTAAATTAAAATAATACACCAATGATCATATACAGACAATCAATCTAGAATCCACTCTTCTAATAGCGAAGCACGTATACACGGAACATAAGAAATTTAATACCGTTTTATAGCTTTAGATTGAAAATTTCAATGGTTCTTTAGACATTTATATTTAGTTCGAGTTTTTAATCATTTGCCATTTATCGTTTTTAACCTTTCACGATATGTTTTCGTATCACAAAAAAATCTTAATTAGTTTGGAATTATTATTTACAAGTGGTATATCTAATTCCTATCGTGAAGCTATTCAATACTTGTATCTATCCTTTTTCATTTATCAAATCAGACGTAGTCGTATTTCTACGTTAAGAAGCAGCTCGTCTTAGGTATTAAGATATATAACAAATGATAAATAGAAAGTGAATAAGACACCGGAAATTACGTACGAATTGGCATCAATAGCATCTGTTGTCACACGGTAGAAGACAGATATCTCGCTATACAACATTATTCACCTCCAACAGAGCCAGGCATTACAGCGATCGGAATACTTTGCCTCTGTCGAAACTTGTCATCGATTCAATGTCAAATTAATGAATGGCTTCGTTTAAAATACCAGTGCCTAATGATTAACTTTACGTGAAACATGATCACGGAGAAAGACAGTTTAAATAAATTGTCGAGAAATAACGATATTCAAAATTGTGCTAACGAATTAAATATGTCAAAATTTATCATTGCACACCCTATTTTTCTTAGTTTCATATTATACACTATTCAAGTTTATTATCGTAACAGTCTACGAGTTGGAGCATCATTTTATAAAACTTTTGTACGTCTTGAGTCACGAGTAATGGATGATCTTGGAGGAATTGATATCTCCGCTGAATTAGAATTTCAAAAATAATTTACGTATTGTATAGTTATCTCAAAATTATGCTTACAGTCGAATTTTTCAATCGGCCGTCATCCGTACAGTGCAAGGACGGTATACATGTTGGATTTTGGTTTGGCTCGCCAATTTACAACTGGTACTGGCGAGGTCAGACAACCTCGCACTGCTGCAGGATTTAGAGGAACCGTCCGGTATGCTTCCGTCAATGCTCACAACAACAAGGAGATGAGCAGGCACGATGATTTATGGTCATTATTTTATATGCTGGTAGAATTTGTCAATGGCCAACTCCCGTGGCGCAAAATAAAAGATAAGGAACAAGTAAGTTTTCTTTCTAGATACTGTTTATGTTTACAAAAATCGCATGTTCTGTTTCATTTAAATGGAATGATATTGTCTCTGAGCAATTGACACACGTAACTTATTGTCTTCTTTATCACGTTTCTCACGCTTCGTTATCTCTTTGCAATGTTTAGGTAGGGCTTATGAAGGAGGAATATGATCATCGATTACTTTTGAAACACTTGCCTTCTGATCTTCGTGTCTTCTTGGAACACATTCAGGTAACACGATGACTACAAATTAACTGCGTCTCGATGCAACTTTTATACTGCACTCCCTTTATCTTTATACCTTAATTAGCGTAGAAATCATAGCATCTTTAACGGCATTGACTAACCCAAAAAGCCTTCTTATAATTTTGAGCAAAAGTTTATAATACGATATTAATGATTTATTTCTTATTTGTATTATAATCATTGCACGTTGCTCTTTAAGTATATTTAATCGCTAAGTGGAAAGATAGTTCGCATGCCGATATCAATGCTACAAATCTTAATAGGGACTGACAGTTTATTCTTGATGCAATTGTCAATTCTAATCACTTTCTATCTGTGCAAATTGGGTTTGGCAAGAATCCAAGAAACGTTAAAAATAATTGTAGGTTACCGGGATAGTTAGAATATGCAAGTAGGATGTTTTTAAATAAAATGTTACAGAGAAATTTCCTGCGAATGGAAAGAAATCGAGTAATGCGAATGCTCTTACGATTGAACTGACATTATTGAGCCTGTGAATTCATTGAAATACGTGCTCCTTTGACCATAGGAGTCTTCCTATGTAACTTTACATAACATTCCTCGATCACATTTAAAAACTCAGTCATGTTATGATTTGATTGTTACCACGGTTAATGATCAATTTTTTTTAGTAAAACTTAATGAATTTGTGTTGTCTGACAATATTTATATGGAAAAAAGAAACATTTTTTTTTTTTTACTATTTAAGAATGGGGCTTGCATGTGCCTATAAAATTTGGCTCAAGTTCAAAGTGTCCTCATTGTAAAAGAGGCCAAGGTTTGCGGCAAGCACTTACTCTGCATTGTTAAAGTCAACTCGAAAATGACATTTTTTAAAATAAAGAATACTTATATCCGTCCAAGAACAAGGGAATTGTTCCACTTCTTGAATTGGGACTGACTCACAGGAGATATTTTTTTAATAGGACACATGAATGAATATGACCCAGAACTCAGGCACCTCTAAGATGTCTTAAATACGTTAGAAAGACTTTTTCAAATCTAAACAGTTTTTTAATAAACATTTGACACAAGGAAATATTCAACAAATATTTATTTACATCCTCTATATGTAGATCATGATCAAAGTTACGCATATGAATAGTCAAATGGGCCAGGAAAATTCAGAATCGTATATACCGCAATTACTATAATAAAGCCATCTTTTTCAAAACACGAGTTTACTTCGTCTACTACTTGGCTAAGTAAGACAAGTGTCTACTTTCGCATACAAATATTCCAATCAATAATGAGCATGAGCCAAGTCTTAAAACTTGTCTACGTACATTAAGGTTTTCTTTAACAATCGTTTTAATGCATCGAATACTTCTGCCATCGTGAAATGTCTTGGTAAAATTAGCTTGGAAGTTGATAACTTAAAAGTATATTTCAAAACTGAGGTAAAAAGATATACGTTGAAAAAGTGTAAAAAAAAACGTTTCGTAAATATCTTTAAGAATCCAGTCTCGTCTGGGCAGGCAATAACAATGAAGAATTTGTATACTAATAATTTTCTCCCCAGTTTCTTGTTAAACCTCCCACTCCTGTAGCAATACTTATCTCAAGCGTACTGATTTGAAGACTACGTCATAATAACATATTGATTCCAGTAAATACGTATAGAAAACATATACTGTATATATGTATATATAATCTATTCTAAGATACGTTGGTACCGCTTATTGATTCTCATCTACTTTGGTTCTCATATAACCTTAAGAATACTCGGTTGATTTAGTTAATAGCACAAACAACTTAATCAGTCAGCTTTAAAATATGTTTCCGTGTCATTCTAAAAGTCTAGAAGATCTGTATTACCCTAGCTTGAAATTCTTATCCATTATTGATTATTCTATAATATTGCATGCTCATTGAAATTTTATATCTACGAATACTTTATAGAGTCTTGGATACTCGGACAAACCAGATTATGCGATGCTGGCTGGTTTATTCGAACGTTGTATGAGACGCAGAGGAGTGAAACCAACAGATCCGTTTGATTGGGAGCGACCACTAATAGCTAATGAAGGATTGCCAATAACCAGATCATTACATGCAGCCGCAGTACCTCCTGCATTAACAATAGCAACTACTATCAATCAAGCACCGACCACACCGAATCGCGATACCAATAATCAAGAGAATGTTGAGCCAGACAACAGAAAGGAATTAGACGTAAGTATTTTCTCTTAGTACGTGTGCAAACGTTCACGCACTATACAGCATGGAATCGATGTATCATAATATTGGAGCATCATTTAAAACGGATTATGTGTTACCAGGCGCAATTGGATTACGAAAGTATGTGCAGAAGAAATCGACCGCGCGGAATAGAAGGATCAGCTGCACCCTTTACCTCAGCCATCAGCAATCACGGACGTGATAAGAATTGCAATGCTACAATACCCGTTACAGATAACACGCATCAGCAAAGTGGCCAGCAAGTCGTAGCTACACCCCCTGTACAAGGTAATTGCGAATTTTCTGCTAGTCGAATTCGACGTGCAAATCACATTAAAAATTCCCCGCGTGAGATTCACTATGTGTTCGCATAATGTGCTGACTAAATGTATAAATTTTTGAAACGTCTAATCAAGTTGAACGACGATCACGCATTAATGTTCAGGTAGTTTATCATCTTTAATATAAATCAAGCATTCCATTCATTCCTCTCGTAACATAGAATCGCCAAAGAAAAGACGCGCAGTATCAATGGCTGTCGAACCACAATCTCCAGCTGCACCTGCTGAAAAACAAGTAGACAACGAGGGCGATGCTCTAATGGCATCCGCTCGTTCAGCATCCGAAGTTCCTCGCAGTAAAACAGCTACAAATACCGCGGCGCCACTTCGAAAATCTGCAAGTGGCGCTACGTTTGCACGTTTGCGGGTTGTCGCTGCACCTGAGACGCCACCTGGCGAACCGCCAAGTCCCAGGATACAAACTGAAGTCGATGCCTCTTACTGCTCTTACGATGTGACTAACACAAAGCACGTTGGAAATCAAAGTCCCGTAAGTATAACGCAGTCTATGTAATGTACATTACATAAACTTAATATCAGTAATTCACGTTAATAAATGTATCTACTATTCCTATGAAATATTACGCCAGATATGTAACAAGAAGACGGTACCAGTGTTGATACTTATTATAACAGCTTTACCGTGTACAAATATTCGTGAATGCAATCCTTTTTTTTTTCTATTCAAATTCATGCTCATGGGCTCATGGAATTTGTTACAGGTAACCGAACAGAGAGAACCTTTGAGAAGGGAATCCAGGAGGCGAACTGATGGCCGTCCACAAGGACGAGCTGCACGTACGGCGATGCGGGACTGTTCAATTACGCAATTCGCACAGATAGACGATGACAATGTTTCAGCGTTGCAACAGGTGACACGTGGTGGCGGCGGACTCACCCTTGCCTCCCAGTGGAAGTCGCAGTTCGACGATTCAGAAGAAACGGATAACGAATGGAAAGGAGAGAATTTGCAAAGTCCAGAGCACAGAGGAGCTAATCCACCTTCCTTGGTTCCACAGGTAACTATCAGCGTGCCATTAGCACTTTTAAGGTCAGACGCGAATAGAATACAAGGTTATGTCCTAGAATTTATTTATTAAAGGATTTCTAATAGTTAATGTTCTTGGGACGTGTGAAAACATTCGTGTGACATAACAATTTATCAATTATTAATTATACTGTATGTTGTTGATGCTTTTATAACTGTTCTGGTATTGCTATTAGTTTTTTTTTTTTCTTTTTGTGACGCTTGCTGTTACTTGTGATTAAATTTTGCGCCTTTATGCTTTTTCCTACTGTTATACAAAAGATGAGAACATTCACTTTAGAAATATTTCGCGTAGCTGCTTTATCTTCATAGAAACTTCAAAATTGTCAGATCATCGTGTGATAAGTCATTGTACACATTGGGGTTTTGATTGATAGCGCTATTATTTATAGTAGACTGTGTTTGATATTCTAGCCACGTCTGGCCTGTATCGACATCCTCGCTTGACACCTATCACCTGCCGATGCACTGCCAACCCGAGCTCCGATTACCACCGTTTTAAATTCTGATTTTCCGCACTAGTTTTCTTCCTTTATGTTTTGATAATCACGCGTAGACTTCTAATTATCTCTTTGGCCATAATATCAGAATACAGTTTTTCTTTACCATAGATCTCAAAATTACGAGTATATCGCTGATGATTACTATTCTTATTCGCTATGTTAATTTTTTTTTTTTTTCTTCTTTCTTTCATTTCACCTTCGACAGCCACGCCGATTTATGCTTTACGAATATACTGATTTCAATGCCGTGTAAGCTCACGATAGGAGTTACTTACTTAATCTTATTGTTGTGAATTGCAATGGCTATTGATAACAGTGTAAAATAATGTAATACAGTAATCGCGTTAACAATGAGCAACTTCGATTAGTTACCATGAATGATCAGTGGTGTTTGCTATATTCTCGTAATTTTTCTTTTTTTTTTTTTACTTGTTCATTTAAAGTATATCAATAGTAAGGCTAAATAAGAGGTTAAGTTCTGCTGAAACACCCTTATAAAACAGAAAAAGAAGATAAAAGGCAGACTGGTTTCATATTATCTCTCGGAATCAAAGATCCTGAAGATATTCAAGTTCTATGTTCTCTTTGTATATTGTTCATTAATTAATTCTAATCAGAGACACAAAGTCGAAGCAATTGATCATTGTTGATATAATCTAGTGTTGAAACGGTTCACTGCAGTCGAACAGTAAGAATGTACGTGCGAACGTAATTTATTTTCCTCTAAAATTCGTATTTTCCTTAAGCTTAACAAATTTGTCGATTCTGCTCAAGTTTTGTTCTAAATTGTTGTACATATACGATGCAATGAGTTCGAGGCACACGAAAAGTGCATCTATTATACGCGTATGTAATTTCTGCTATAGTTACGTATATCTATGTTAAGATGTAAAAAGATCGTTCTAAGTATTTAAATTGCCATTAAAATAAATAATAATAGCTATCTAACTATTAAAAATAGCGCGTTACCGCACCGACGTAAATTTGTCAGGCGACAGATGTTTTTCTCGCTCAAAATTTCTCGCTACGACAATCAATTTTCTTTGTATGCAATAACCGATATCAGAAGCTACAAATGCAACGAGTATCTCGTTGCCGCATAAAATGATTTTTGCGACATGCATTTATTTTGTATAGTTACATAGTACCCGCTTTCAATCGAAGATCTCTTATAAGGATAATTTTTTTTGTTCGTCTTTAAAAGAATTTCAAAATTATTCGTTTCGCACAAATCATTGTTTTAAAACTGCGTAGCTATCGCCTAGTTAACACTCTTGCAATTTATTCCGCACGATGCTCAAAGTAACTGTGTGCTATTCTGTCGGGGAACGCCATTTAATAACACGCTGAGAAAGAGCTTTTCGTGCATACAATATATTTGTAAGATCACGAAGTTTACGTAACGTTGAAATAAAGCAAGAACAGAGAATAGAAGAATAAAGAGTGAAGTGTCCAGTCCACAGTTGGTAGTGAAGCTGTAGCTACTGCAACCCCAACACCGGGATCTCATGAGACAAAAGCAACAACGGTACAACCAGCATCGGTAATAGCAACCGTATCCCAACAGCAACATCCAACTCCCACGGGACAAACAGCACTCTCGCGAATAAGCGAAGACTCGCTGAGACCAGCTGTGCCTCACAGATGCCTAAATATCGCCGGAATCGAAAAATATCCTGAACTACAGGGAGCACTTCCTCGAGCATGGAGCGTACCGGCGCTGGCGCCGCACGTTCGTGGCTACCTGGAAGCACCCTTGGTACGTAAAATGATGGTCTCAATACATTACATCTCTACACTATTCTTCTCATTGCTCGTGTCTTCTATTTGAACATTCGTTCGACAGGTCCAGCAAGCGGCATTCGATGATCTCTTATACGAAGTAGATGTCATGAGAAATATTGCTACTCGACATGACGAACCACGACAAAGTCCGTTACCGAGAAGAGCGAGTGTGCCGGCTGTTGCATTTTCACCTCCTAATACTGTACCCAGTACACCAGGTGCAGACGAGGAAGAACAGGCTGTGGCAGGAAGACTGGAAATTAGAGTAGTCGATGCTACGGGCGGTGCTACCGTCGTGCAAACAAGTGCGGACAAGGAACCGTTGCAAAGTACATGAGATTTTTTACAGTAAACTAGACATTGAAATGCTTTTAGATAAATTGCTTTTTAGCAGTTATACAAGCAGAACGCGTTTGTGATATGTGTTTGGCGTTCTTTGTTATAGAAAAATTAACAAATGGTACGACAGGTAGTCCTGCTAGTCCTAATCCGGGAGTAGAAGAACCTTCGGTATATTATGATGCAACTGAGAATCGCCCTCCCGTTAACACCTCGTCGAATGGCGTTCCTCCTGCAACCACTACCTCGACTACTCTTCCAAACTCCGTTCCATTGCGCGAATGCAAGGATAATAAGGAAAAGGACACACCCAGCAGACCACACAGTACCTACAGTAAAATACCAATACCCGTGAAGAGTCCAAGGTGCTCGTTATCTGAATCGACTCCTGAGACAAACACACCTAATACAAGAACAGGAAATGGAAGTGAACCGGAAAGATTACCCGCAGGAATTATTCAGACGAAGGACAAAGACAGTGGTGAGCAAAACTTTCAAATATTAATGAAAATCTTAGTTAATTTCTGATGATTCCTACTTAGTGAAACAATGCTACTACCTTAATCAAATAGTTAAATCTTATATATTGGATAACGCCTTGGATTTCATATATAATAGATAAAACCTTTATCTCTTATTTCAAACAAGCAAAACGTATCTATTCATTGCTCCAATCAGCCATTGTTTATTACCATCATTTTTCAACGCTGTCCACTTGCTTGCTAAGACTTTTTAGACACGCCGCTATCGCAATGGAATTTAGTGTTAAAAAATATTATAATATAAAGCAACTGTCGTAACTAGAATCATTTCACAGTTCATATCATAAAAAATGTCATTATCATGTTTTACTGTTTCAAATATATCCTACGGATTAGCAGCAATCATGCCCACTGCGTAATACTGGCTGAGAAATTAAATCTTAGGTTGCCTAATTAGTTGTGCATTGAGCTTCTTAGCATTACTAACAGTAGCCACTTTTAGCTATCAAAGGTAAACCCTTGACAGTGCATACGGACGCGCCAGCACTACGTCGGTGCGTAACTTTGCCCGACGCACGAGCGAACGCGCCCCCATTGACATCGGCGAGTTCGACGGAAGATGAAAATCTAACTGGATGCACGCCAGCCCTCCGTCGGCGGAGACAGAGCGAGAAATACGTGACAGATGCCAGCCAACTAAATTTACGGTTCCAAAGACCGCAACGTAGGACGAGACCGACCTCAGAGGTATTGCCAAGATTTTACCCAAGGGGAGTTCCATCCTATCTTTTAGGGGAGGCTGGCAAGAGAAACGAAGAAAGCAGTGACAACGATTCCGATAGCAGTGGACCACCGAATGCTCAACCTCCACCACCACCCACCACTCTACCGCCTCACGTAGCAGAAAATAATGCTAGGTAGGACAGCAGTTACCTTATAAAATTAAATGAATCTGCCTGTGCTCTTGCAATTCTTTACGGTCTTACCCTGCTATTCATCTGTGACTTATTCATGTAACGAATTTACACCTTTCTATTTGGTTAATTGGATTCGCATTGTTCGATTGGATGTGATTAACTTCTGCATGTTAAATTGGTGTAGTATATATCTTGTTCTTTCAGGCAGAGTGGAATTGGAATATTCTATTTTTATTTTTACTCTGATACTTGTGAATTAATGTGATTCGAGTTTTTATGAAACAATTGTCAAACAAGGTATTTTTCAGATACTTAGTGATACTTATTTGTATCAACGAGTTTAAGGTAAAATTGTCTTTATCTCTCATGCAGTTTATGTGCTTGTCAGTCAGTGATTTATTTGATGTATCGATGAATTAAAAAGCGATACGATTTCAAATGAAATAATTTACTACTGAATATAGTTAGAAAGAGAGTTATATAAATATTATCATTTTAAACATTAAATATGATTGTAAACGTATTATGTGGCATTAGAGAATATGTGTTTTGAAGATTCAGTAACATACCCTTACATTTATTTTATATATATTTAAAAAAAATTATTTTGTCTATAAAAGTAAAAGCATATTTGTTTTTCTTTTCTGTCGTGGCTTTACTTATTAACTTGAAACGCCATGTACAATATGTTTTACAGTACCTTTTACTCGTGTGTATATGTCCTTTGTAAATACTTAACGTTGTAACGATTAAGTCATAAGATTTTCAAACCGCAGCATGTAAAGCTTTGTACAATGCCGTATCATTACTTTCAAATACTATACCTTCATACTTCAATATGGAACTGATATTTGAAAAAAAAGAGGATGATTCTACGAGTTTTAGCTGATTGAAGAAACTTAAATAAACCATCAATGTTCAATTGTACCACAGTATATTGGTAAAAAGAGATATATCACATCCATATTATAATCTCTACTTGGATGATTGTATGTTACAGATGCCGCAGATTTAGGCCAGTACCAGACGCAACGGTAGTTAGCAGAGAATCGTGAGGTTTAGTGTTCGAAACTTGCGGAAGTCTTCGTTCACACTTAATATCGAAAAAGTTCTCCCACAGCCAACTAGGAATGTGATACCTTTTTGGATCAAATAAGCATATATAGCCTTTCTAGTAGCTAAAAGCAGTCACGAAACTCGAAGAGACTTTTGTTTCGGGGAAAAAATCTTTCCCTACATAATATGAAAACGACACAACATTGTATTTACTTGATATGCGACAGTGTGATTTGTCATAATTTTTAAGATACGTTAGAAGGTTGTCTCGATGGCACCGCCATATTCGTAATTACTAAATTTCTTTAGTACTTCTAACTTCGGTACGAGATAAACATAACTATTTTATTTGCGTAACGGGTACCAAAAGGATTCAGATAATTCGAATTTGGTTGTGCGTATTATTTTTTTCGGTGTACAATCGGTAGGGATTGACTGCGAGAATGACGAACAGCGATGCTTGCGAAAATAATAAATAATACAAATGAATTCTAGCCATAAATATTAATCGAAACATACGATGTTAACTTCCATCGTATAATGGACACCGGGTATATACGTATTCCGAGTGTAAAATGTATATTGCGCGGAGTTTTGGCTAATGTATAAAATACTCTACGTACCGTCGCACTACTCTTTATAGAAAAAGATTACTCTCTATATAACCATATACGGCACAGTGATATTTAATCGAGTCTAATTTATTACACAGAAGAAAAACGAAAGAAACGACACAGAACTTATACTACTTGAATTAATTTATTTTAAAAGAAAGGTACTTCGTATTATCTATTAAGCTCAAAGAAAAAAAAAAGAAAAAAGAAAAATTGTGACTGTTGTAACGTATACATTATTTTTATAAACTAAACCAAAAGGGTAACGCAACTATCTATCCGATATGCACGCTGTTTCTATTTTTTATCTTTTACTGTTTGTACACTGAAAACAATATATGCAGTCCAAGACCATGCAGAAGGGTGTTACATATCTAGCGAATGGAGAGAAGAAGGAAAATTAGAGAAAAATTCACGTCGTCGTCTACTCCCCGTTTGATGTTTTCGAGTATAATTATATAAAATTGAATCTTCGTGGCCAGTCGTGTAAGGCTTCTCTAGGAATTTCTCGAGCGATCGATTTTTTTCGAACAAGGAGTAGATACGGCAGTTTTATTCAGATGATATTTAAGACTCTTACTGCGATATCTTGACTGCAGCATAATATTGTGAAGAGAGGGTCTTATAGAAGACAATTATTAGAGTAGCCATCGGACCTGGGCGAGTGTACTAGTCTTGGCGAAACCCACCATTGAAAATCAACAGAATGCAACAATTTTTAGATAGCGATTAAACAAATAAGTTAGGCCTTCCCACATAGAAATTAACGTCTGATTATTAACGAAGAATGAAATGCACACCCATTACCTGGTTATTCCACACGTCACATCCAATGCAGGGTCCTATATGTCTATGATCGATTTCATGGATTATGCACTGATCATAATATATTTCTCATTTTTCTTAATTTTTCGTTAATCTCTATTATTTTAGTAAAATTCGTCGGACTGTTAGTCGCTATTTGATTTTTCATTGTTTCAGCATAATTGTTACGACGTCTATAAGACGCTACAACTTTGCGAAACATTTATTTACTAAAGAAGAAAAAGCCTCCTGAGCCCTAAATAACAAATTAATTTTACATTCGATTCGCGAGGGATACAGTGTTTAATTTTTCAATGATAATTAATAATCCTAAATGCAGTTGTATATGAATCTTCATGGCGATGTAAATCATTGTTAACGAACGATCGAAGTTTCACACATTAGTTACAAAATCCAATGATACATAAGACTAGTCAGATGATGATAGGGTGATGCGATAATGTATTATCGAATTGATAATTAATGATTTAGAGTCACAATGCCATGTGTACAGTAGAGAAGCGTTTATGTTTTATAATTTTATGAAGTAGCGTTAAGATCTCAGCGATGCGAGCGACATAATAAACGAAAATATCATCATACGTGATAATAGTCAATGTTTTCGAATTAATGATATCGTATTATTCCTGATGATTGGTTGACCAATCTTTGCAATATACCGAACGTTGACGTGGGACGTTAAATCAAAAGACTCTTAGTGCAATATCCATATGTGTTCTTGTATGTCTCTTGAACAGTTCATTTATTCTTTTACCTATCATTAAAATGCTGGTCTCATGACGTAATTTACTCTTGTAACTTAAGAGCTTACAATTCGAGCATCTGTTATCATTTAAGGTAGATTATTTAACAGAATAAATGGTAGCTGTCGTCGATTAAACGACATAATGTCCTTTAGCTTGAGCTACTTTGTGTCATTACGATAATAAAAGGATATCTATAAACTTTCATTATTTGCCATTTCAATAAGTTACGTAAACACTTGATGATATTCCTTCGACTTGAGAGCTTAACGTAACTTGTCAATCACTTATTGCGAGTTTCACACGACGAACAAGAGAAAAATATTCTTTGTCTAAAGGAACAATGATTATATTGTTGTGATTCTAAAAAACAATACCAAGTACTCGTGCGGACGGTATAGCCTTTCATCAGTATTAGAATAGTTCATGAATTAGTGCAATATATTAAAAGAGAGTTGCGAACGAAGCGACAGTTTTCAGCATTGTCTTATTATATAGGTATATACATATATGCCAAATTATCAATATTTATTGTAATAATAACAATTACTTAGTGACTGAGTAATATTGTCATAAACAAAATTATATGTAATTTATAAAGATAAGTATCATGCTTCCGTATGATTATACATGCAATGAGATAATGATGAACGTTTATTCGCGTTGCGTTGTCATATTATTGTAATAATGGAAGCATATTCGAGTCTCGTTATTGAAGAATGATTTTTTCTTTTTTTGTTTTTTTATTTAAAAGTTTAGCAATATGCCATTTTTCGATTTTTTTTTTATCAATACCACTCACGCGAGTCGGTGCCATGGTCTTTCGAAAAAAAAAAACAAATACTCTCGCCAAAATTTCATACAACCAAAAAGCAATAGAACGCCGAAAACGAAATGTTGCATTCCGTTGACAGAAGGAGAAAAAAAATAAATAACCCGCCCCAAAATCGCTCCACCTATTAGGTTCCTGTACATATTATATTATTGTATTGTAAGTGAATCGATGCTAATTATTATTGAAGGATCGTTCGATCAGTAATAATAATATAACTATTGTATTTTTCTCCGCTTCGTGCTCTATACAATAGATACAAAACTTTATCGGTACATGTGTATTGTAATCATGTTTGACTACTCGTATCCGCAATCTTAAAGCAGATGAGTACTATTAATTAATTATCAAAACTGCTGTAACTAAGTACGCAAGCGGTAAACAGATATTATTATCTGCGAATAATAATTGTTAGTTTATTATTAAATTAAAATTAATACCAAGAAAACGAAAGATTGATTGAAAGAACTATAACAAACAAAAAAAAAATGCTTGTAGCTTACTGCGTCAATAAAGCAAGAAGAGAACGTGACTTTCATTGAGCGCTATGAATCCTTAGTCAAAAAAAAAAAAAGCCTGAGTAATCTAATATCCACAACTCTGCAGAGGCATCCCTAGGACGTTTGTGCTATTTTGTATAGTGTATATGGCGAATGAAAAGATATTTAATTAATTTATGAGACTTCTTTCTCGTGTTAATCAATCGTCTAATTTCTACTAAGGATTAACGTAAATTCTTAAATTAACAACGTTATTAAATACACCTATGACGTTTTTCTCCAATATCACTGAATGTCGCGGGTTTACGGATTTAAATTCTTATCTCTACTACGAGTGCGCTCTCTTGAGCATTTTATCATTGAACAGCACTGAGCGCGCTTCGAACCAAATTATATGCATATGTAAATTTTCCGTATAACCTACGCATGAGATTTCACTCTTTTTCAAGTCAAGAAGAATTATTGTCATTCGAGATTGAAAGTACATCGATACGCGTTGTATCATTGAACTTGTTGATGTTACTGTAATTTTTCGAGGACGGACGTGCTGTTAGATTTGATACTCTCGTAAGTTAATAAAGTTATTGTACGTAAATTCTGAAGTGCTAGGTTATGTCAATACGGTGTGTTAAAGAAATGAATTTATCTTAATGGAATGGTAATTTTATTTATCTTAATTGTTAAGTTTCAAAGCATTCGAGTAGCTTTTGACAGATGGAGTTTTTATACTTTAATTGTCAGTTTTAACGTACGTGACAATTAATATAAAATAATTTGATTATAATTTTTATA
>JARPRG010000289.1:2736672-2749497 GCA_031001745.1 Hartigia nigra
TGGAGTTTTTATACTTTAATTGTCAGTTTTAACGTACGTGACAATTAATATAAAATAATTTGATTATAATTTTTATAGAACACTAGAAATTATCTTGAAACGTTTACAAGCTTTAATGAAGTCTTATCATTCGTTAGATAGAATGTCTTGAAACACTTCGTATACATCAAGGTGTTTACTCTCTTTGCAGTTGAATTATCTTAATATGACTTTTAAAAGCGATGCAACCCTAGCGAAACTTGTATCATTTGTTTTCCTCAAATTTCCATATTTTATTCGAACATTTCTTATCGAAGTACATTTATCCTGTGGTGGTCTTCCATTTTTTATTAACATACACCTCTAACTTTCAATAATTCAAAATTTTATCATTAAAGACATCTGTGTCGCATTAGAACTAACTAGAGCAAAGAACTAACATGGTTACTACTTTTCAGAAAATGTGGCCCATTGTAATAGGAGTTCTTCGAAGATATGCACCATATGTAACGCTTCCTTTCGCTGGAGTTATTGGCTTTCTTGGTTATCACGTCGAAGGTTGGGTATCTGATCGATATACGCCTGCAACAGCACCTATCACTCAACAACGACAGGATCGATTACTAGACAATATAGATACTGTGTCTTCGAAGAAAAAGCATAATCCATTAGAAGTGAATCTCTCACCTTCGTTATCATAATTCAAGATTATATACTACCGATAGTGTATATACATAGATAGACATTTAATATATTGAATAACAGTGTACATTAGCTAAGAATTACTTACGATTTAAAGCGAGTATCATAGATTTTTTATAAATCCTATCTAACTTTATTGTTATCACAGTGACAAAAGGAAGATCGTTAATGCCATCCTTTAATATCTTAAAATATTACTTATGAAATAAACCGCATGAAAATCAAAATTACCTCAAATTGATTTGTTTAAAGAATTTAAATTAATGCAAACCAATAATTAATTAATGCAACATTGGATGAATGAGAAATACATATTTTAATTTATTTTCTATTCGATCATCTGGAAATATATTATGATGCATGCTTACAAAGATATTATACGTATAATATTATTATTAGAATCTTAATCGTATTACATGGAGAAGACATTTGAAATTTCAGTAACATAGTACGATTAAGATACATTATTTTTAATTAATATATCTGAATCATCTTAATATCAATCCGCGTTGTCTCGACAGATGAAATTCTTCCGTATAAATTTTAAAACCTTTCTTTCTAAACTTGTACGCCAAATTTGTACGTGACAAGATGACGATACGTGTTTCCTGGTCTTAGGATACTATTAGGAAAGTTATCCTGTAAATAGAGAAAATATTTGTTTCTGTTCAAACTCCAAGAAGCCAATACAATATTTCATAGAACTTACATGATTCACAGCATCCGGATAATTCTGAGTCTCCAAACAAAATGCGCCATGTCTATAATATTTCTTTCCTTGCTTTCCGACAATTCCAGACTGATTTTCCTTTGGCAGAAAATTCGACGTATACAATTGAACTCCTGGCTGATCAGAATAAACTTCCAAATATCTTCCAGAGCCAGGATGCACGACTCTAGCGACAAATCGTTCTTCCAACGATCCATCGTTCTCAGGCAGACAAAAATTATAATCGTAACCATCGCCAGGAACATTGTTAATCGCATCGCCAAGTCGCGTGGGCTTCCTGAGATCCATTACACTATTTTCGACAGCTCTAATTTCTCCCGTAGGAATACTTTGCGAATCAGTGACTGTCCAGCGATCAGCATTCAATTCAAATATATGATTATAAAGTTCCGTGGCATTAGTACCCTATATAAAAAGAATCAATTTACAATATTATTTGTAATAAAAGCTGTGCCATTAAACAACGTAACGTACAGCTATAAATCCATAATTATTAATTTGCATTAAGCAACAATAACGTACATGTCCTGCAAGATTGAAGTAGCTATGATTAGTCAAATTAATCGGTGTAGCCTTATCAGTGACAGCTGACATTCTTATCTTTAATCTTCCTTCGTCGTCCAATGTAACTATCAAAGAAGCATTTACGCTTCCTGGAAAACCCTCGTCCCCGTCTTTACTAAGTAATGTCATGGCAACAGATTCTCCATGAATTTTTGCATTCCACACGTAGGCATTCCATCCCTTAACGCCCCCGTGAAGAGTATAATCCCCTTTCGTCTTAGCTAAATTGTATTCAACACCGTCAAGAGAAAATCGAGCTCTACCAATTCGATTTGCAACTCTGCCGATTGTTGCTCCGAAATACGGATTACTCGATGAAGTATATCCTTTTGAAGAGAAAAAACAAAATATTCCTTAATCAGACTTAATCCTCATACTCACGAGCGATTAATTAGTTTCATACCAAATTATAAGTAATCAAAGTATAATTGCAAGATAAAGTATACTATACCATATATACTTCTAATATCAATGCAACGATTGATAACAATTATCCAATAACCCTATTGACGTACGAGAGTTAATATTTTTAATTATCTATAATCATTTTGTTATCTACCTTCAATATTATCAAAACCTAGTACAACGTCGTCGAAAGTTCCAGTTTTTCCAGGAGCTCTTATCGAGACTATAGTTGCTCCATAAGATATAATATCAACCTGAATACCTTGTTTATTTGTTAATGTATATTTATCAACCTCTTTCCCATCAACGGAACCCCAAGGTTCCACAGTTACAACGGTGCCACAGGTCTTATACATTTCGCTGAAAAAAAAAAGAAGAAGAAAAAATACAATTATTTAACTATCAGCATTCGTAATACGTAATACCGTTAAAATAAAAAAAGTTTCATATCTTATCAATATACGTTTAAAATTTTTAATGCTTCGGCACTTCGAATAACTTATATAATATATGTTTATACCGGTAGTGTTGATTTTCTGATAATACCAAATACCAATGATCCCGGATTACGTAATCAGTCCAATACGATATACATTCAATTATATGCAATTCATTCAGTTATTATTAATATATAAAAAGGGAGGTTACATCGCTCGTTTTATATTACGTACGTGAAATATATATTTTACTTGAATCTTTTCGGAACGGAGGACCTTTCCACTTCTGCATTCGGTACTGAACTGAATAATAGGCTGCCAAGCGAGATTATTGCCGGTCTATTATCGTGAATGCTCTCTTGTACAAGTACATACTCAAGTCGGGGCTCCCATCTTGTTTTCTATCGTGCCTTGTGAAATACATTCTTGTAGCGCAGTAACATTGCGAGCGTTATCAATGATATAAAGTGTCCAACAAGTACGTCAAGATTCGCATAATTTCGACTGTACAAAATGTAGTACAGATATGTCATTTCTCATTATATATTAAGTATTGTAATATACTGTAGCGGAGAAGTTGAAATAAGTTTACAATGTTTATATGGAGGCCATCGTGAATGACATGCGTGTGTTGGCGACTGTGCAGGACATACTTGATGAAATTTAATGAATAACTCCGCCCAAGCGTTACAGTGGAATTTTTTACCCTTCTATATATTCAAATAGTTTTCACGATTAAATTACAGGCAAATGAGTAAGCTTCTGGTAACGTTATCGATATCGCTAGGTAAGCAAACATACGTCAAGTATTTACAGAAAATTGTACTAATTACCCAGCAAAAACAAAACGGTTGTTATACGTATTGAAAGTGATAGAATTTTCTATTCAAGGATTTAACTGGTATCAAATATCTCAGGTACGTGACTATTGTGCAATTGAGTTAAAAATTATCGATATATAAATGTTATCTTAGTCAGATATTTGTTTTGGAATGTCAATCTGTACCACGTATATTCTCTAGGACAAAGTAATTATACAATCGACCCAGGCTGTTCAGCAAGTTCTTGTTTACATAAAGATCGGTTGAATTACATTTAAAAAGAACTTATAATAATGTTTAATTGTTAAACGTATATTTTCATTTATGGAAATTGTCGAATGCTTCGTATGACTCGTATTGATCTGGTTACTAAATCGTTGCACCAGACTCAAAGAGTACTGAGAAAATTTATATTAAGAGTCATCAAAATGTTTATATATCGTATTACAGTTTAATCGAAAATTTCTCCGACGTAAAGCATATCTTGAATCATCAAATAAGAAAACGAGTTATAAATGAGCACTTACGTAAGTGATGTTTAACGAAGGAATATAAACTGAATGACTCTTTTCTATTTACTCTGAGCTTTGACTCTGCAGAGTGTACCTAATTACTGTAAAAGACAATGTAACAGAAATGTAACAGAAGAAATGTTTTATTTATACTCTGTTGCTCAACGTATAAGGAATATTCAAAAATCGATCGTACTCGGGTGCTTTGGAATTAATGTCTAGCTTAGAATTTTTAAAATTTTGGCTTATTCCTCGATGACGTAGATCTGATGATTTCCAATAATAACTATCACATCCTCAAGTGTCTCTATCGATTTAGTATTCAAGCAACGTGTTATTAGCTGTTTAAATACTTTCAAAAATAATAAGGAAAAAATCGTTATTACATCAGAAGATCGCAACGTCTGCTGTCTACCTAATTTACAAGCGTGTATTACGGTTGCCATTGTTCAGGCGCTAGCAAGGTAATCACTGTTGTTCATAATTCATTATCAATAGTTTTCTTTGTGTTGCCGAATTATCTCAAAATGTTGTATACAAAATATATTACTCGATATACTTCTGTGAGCTAATATATTTTATGTCTTGCAAAAGTTATACTTCATAGAGTAGAGTGATACTCATAAGAGTTTACGTATTACCGATTGATGACAGTCTGGTTACAAATGGCCATTTGATATCTCTTATTTTATGATGCGAACAGTTTAAAGATGAGTGCGTGGCTAATTAATAGAAAATTCATAATAAAGTTATATTTCCTTACCCAAGTAGCGTAGTTATTAATAGTATCAGGTACATCGGTGACATTACAGCAGTATTATTTTCGTCCTGTCACTTTATTTCGAACGCAGTTTAGAATCGATTTATTCGTTTGGCAAGTCAGTGCCAGATACGAGGATAAATAAAATATGCAATCGGTACTCCGACACGAATTAGTAACATGTAGAATGGAATCTTGTTTTCTTTCACTTGGATTTCCTTCGCACTTCTACGATCCGTTGCCCCTTCTCGTTGTGTAGAAACAGCCTTGTGGATGGAGCGTATTACCACTTTTTTTACTTCTTGCCACTGCCAATATTCGTTCAGAGTTAATAAAATTATTTCCATATACGGAAACAACATTAGTCCTTTAGGTAGGAAAATCAGAAAGGTCTGCCGAAACGGTAAAAATGAGGAATTTTTAATAAATTCTGCCTAGTCTTTCAATACACACTGTAGATAAGGAAGATAGAAAATGGCCACAAGGTCAATGAATAATATAAAAATAAAAATATATTTTAAGAAGTTTAGGAAATAATCGGGATGCAAATCAAAAATGAAGAAAGGAGAATGTATGAAGTTAGGACAAAAATTCTGCACCGAATAAAGGCGTATCCATTTCACATTATCAAAAACGTTTCTTACTGCTTCCTATGAGAGGTCCGTTACTCAGCGAAAAAGTGTGCGATGTGTATTTTTAGATTAATAAAAAAAGAATTTTTAACCGTCTGTGGAATATAAAGAAAACGCGACGAAAGAATGGCACTAAAAAAAACGTTATACAAGTACTTGACAATGTTACCTCGCATCCACTAGTCAAAGTATTAAATGCACTAGATTTAAACTTTTCAGTTTTATATATCTTGTCGATTGTCCTCGTAGTCCCCCGGAGCAAAGAAGAAAATCGAGGTTCTACTATAAAGAAGTGAAATGTCTAACAGAACGTCTGCTTTGACGTTTTTTCTCTTGACCTCGGACTGTCCTTAGCAACTTTACTGCGAGTAACATGAATGAGTAATCCATCGAAGATCATCAATTATCATATTCCTTTGTGAATATTAAACAGAGACTTCGAACTTTAGCAATTCGGGACACGTAAGTAATATGTATGGTGTTCATTCTTACATTGATATCTAATTGTCTAATATCTTGTTGCACGTAAGATAATAGCAATAAATCACAAATATATTATCGACTCTGTAGTAAACATGAATACACGCGTAGTGCCGCTAGCACTATTCACTTTCACGTTTTAAAGGCTACTTATGCAATTCCCAGTATCAATTCATTAGAAATCATAAGGAAATTGTCCGGTAAATCAGTGTATGGTATTACTCTTCTGATATAGTAATACTCGTTGGTATTAATTTGTCACTTATCGAATTGCTGATATGAAAAATTCTTACCACGAGATCCCCTTGACGTACTCACTTATATATGGGGAGAGAGTAGGTTAGTTAATAGGTTAGAAACGTCGTATGTTGTTTATCGAGGTTGTCTTTAAAGTAATGCCAATGGATTAAAGTGTTTACAACCACGCAAACGTGCTATGCCTCTTTCGAATTCACGTGACTTTCAAATAGTATCAGGTAAACAAGCATGAATAATTATATCCAATAATAATAATACAAAATTTATGATTTCGTTGATGTTGCAGTAAAGTAAATGTATATGACGAACAATGAATTATCTGAATAAACTTTAACGATTACAAAGCTTCTGGTTATAAGGGGAATTATTGATTCTACGTTAGCAATCTGGGTCTTTTAAGGCACAGTCAAAATTACTGTTTTCAATTTCTTCTAAGTGGAAAGCTTTGTATGAGAAAAACCACTGAACGTTCAACTTACACTTTCGACTTTGGCTACTGTTGGAACGTATTCTAGCGAGTTTTAAAAGTGATTGCAAATTTTTGTAGATTTTTTGAAAGTCTCGAACGTGAAATAACGTAGGGTAAAATTAAAAGACCCAGATTGCAGACGGCGTGGGTAAAAATATGTTTGCTGACGGAGGGTTAATATTCATTACTTTATTTTATTTGTTTGAATTAATATTTTGCGAACTTATTATCGCTTGTTGATATTGTATATAAAATGTTACGCTTCACGGTAATGTTCATTATTGGATATTGGATATATCATTAATGAAATAAAAATTGGGAAGTCTACAGTGTATACTGTCTTGACTCGATTACTTTGTTCTGATATTTTTAACGTCGCAGCTTCGGTCTCTGTTGTTTTTCTCTTTTTCATAACAATGCAGCACCGCACGGCTGATTTTATTTAATCAGCCGGATGTTGCATATGCATTTCATGACGTGTACACACAATTTACAAAAGCTGCAACGTTATTGACGTATAAAATGTGAGTACTGAAACCCGGTGAAAAATTTCAATCAACGATAAACGGCATGAAATAAATATATTAAAGTTATAAAATAACGTTACAAGCTTCTCTAAGAAACATCAAATTGTATTTAGTTTCAAAAGTCAAGTCGACATGAAGTAAATAACGCAGCTAACGCCTCAGTAGGAAACCTTTAAACTGTAGAAGACACAGTGTACTTGCATTAAGTAAATCAAATAAAGTCAGACATCGAGGTCAAATTATCCCTAATTTTTAAATACCCTTCGAATAACGGATATACAATAACATTTACTTTGTATCGTGATGCCTATAAAAATGCGTTATAATCAGTTGGCCCTGACTTGGAAATCAAAATATAATAAACAGAATTAAATCGTAATCTAACACTTGGTTCTGTTCAACAATTTTGTTTACGGCATACCTATTCCTGACTGCTGCTACATGTGAAAACATGCGTCGTAAGAAGTATTGAGGCCAGGCTACTATTTACCGGGCTGATATTTTACAACGCAAATATGACTACGCATATTACATAAAATCGATTTAATGTATTTCTCTCGAAGGAATCAGAAAAGTTAATGAACTCTGATCAGATAGGATACGACTACATAGACGTATTGTGACTAATTCTGTAGATAATCGGGATTCTAGTTTATTCATTTTACAGTACAATTTAGGAATATAAACTATTGTGTGGTAAGATAATTTGAACAAGAATGGAGGTTTAAGTGTCTTTATACATGAGGCATTGGTCGTAAAAATATTTACACAGACTTTGGAGGGTTGACAATATTATTTAAAAAATATCCTAAAGTTTTCTTGCGTTTCGACAGAATATTTCGAACTCTTAATCGTACCTTTTGAGTTTTGTTGATAAGCGATTTGTAAATTAGATTGAAATGCAGTTATTAAAAATAAAGGAGGTTAACGCACTGGAAAAATTTTAATCTGTCCTGAAATCGATGTTCTAGATAGTGAAAGATATTTTATTATTTTAATCCATCAAACAATTAATTCATCTATGTATTTATAATATTTACCTGATATCGGTGATATCTTATCATTTGCCATTAGAATTTGTTAACTTGAAATATTGAAACTGTTTCTTGATGCTATATAGAACGCACTGGGGGATTTGCGTAAAATTAACAAGTGATTAATATACCTTGTTTTAACTTTACGACACTATAAATAAAATAAGTTAATCGCGTATGTAATATCATGTTTAATGAAATGGGTGTACGATTTTTTTGTTGAAGACAATTTTTTATTGCGTCTGATTTGCGATTAACCTTACTTTTTATTATTTTTCAAACCTCTATAGAAACAAGCAATTATTTCGCATGACCTACAATGCACAGTTTTAATCCCCTAGGCAAATCATAGAGGAAGATAATACAGATAAACAACGTTCTGGTATGCGCATTACAATGGCCAATTAATCGCCTAACAAATAACACAGTACTTATGATAAAGTCTTGATAAGCTCGTCGCGATCAAACAATAATCAGAAGCAACTAAAGAAAATACAATTTGTTGTAATAGCGTGCTATACAGGATTCTTTTGTCAGCAGAACGTTAACATATTTTCTCTGGAAATACTAGATAAATGTCAAACGACTTGCAATACTTTAATACTGAAAAAAAAAAAATGTATACTTTTGTAAATTTAACTGATGCATAATCGGTTAACAGTGACAGTGAGACATGCAGTTTTCTAATAGCATAATTCTTCGTAAGAAAATTGTATGGAAAACATTTAAAGAAAAACGAAGTTTGCGACAGCATGCATTCCAAGTGAAAAATAAAACAAACTGAATAAAGTTCCTGGAAGAGCTGATTTTAGCCACTGGTAGAACAGCGAGGATATTTAAAACCTTGGCAGAAATTCTTATGCACTTTTTTACTTGAACTGCTACATTTTATAAAGAAATTGTGCGTAGCACCAAACATGAGCTTCTTGATGCTTCTAATAATTCATACCTAAAAATATTTTAATAAGAATAATATTGACTATTAGTCCAATATGGCTGTAGGTACTACAAGCTTTCATCTTATTCTATGTTGATTCCTAGTAACGAAAAATTAAAAAGATATATAACTTTTTACATAAGTGACCAACACTGTCTCCTTCCTTCTTATATAAAATTTCATTGCACATTCATTGTTGATACAGATGCATATTCCGAATTCACAAATATATGTATATTATTAACATTAGAAACATATGGTAACGAAGACCTATATATACATACGTATATATAGGTGTGTATATATATATCAAACACTTAAATATCTTTATAGCATCATAAGGTACAATAATTGTTCAAGGAATTTATATTTTGCTCGTATGAAATAGGTTTCGACATTTCCACCAGAGCTCTAGTATTAATACAGATATGGTACAATAAAACGATTAACAGGTTTATTAGCTTGGGTTAAAAATGATACAAAAGTATGTCTAAGAAGCTCTTTGTACAGTTATTGGATCGAGAGTGGTATTTATTATTTTACGTAGCAAATAATAGGTTAGGTATATTTCAGTATTTCAGTAGTCTGTAAAATATGTAAAATATAAAGTTTTATACCGTATCGGAAATTATTGATTAATTAAGATACAATCGCCAAACGATATAAAACGTTAATCAAGGCTGTCTCTTAAAGACATGAACTACATAAAACATGAAAAGGGTATGCAGTGAAAAACTATGTGACATAGTAATCAGGATTGCGTGATGTAATAGATATACGAATGAGTAATCTCGTGGAAAATTTTAGAGCCTACTGATTACGTAAAATGATTCACTTGAGTCTCTGAAGTGAAGAATTCTAATGACTACAGTATCTTAATATTTATAGGCGATTTAACAGACCTCAATGTATATATTTGTATAAAAATGAAATATAGAATCATATCATACGTTTGGTAAATTATGGATATTATCAGCAGAAAATGTTGTCCTAATCGTGTTGGTAATATTAAAAAAGTTATACTAAAAATTATTCTTATTAAAAAATAATATTACCACACAATATATTATACACTTATAAACTTATATAAATGACAACTTTGTTGAATCTTCTAATATAAATTAGGTTACAATTAAGAAATTAATGCGAAGATGCGATAATACTAAATCTGATACGTTAAAAGAATGGCAATGATAATGAAGTGCTGATAGATATTATCAAAAAATCTTGAGATCGCATCAAAACCATAGGCAAACTTGATTGCTTGTGTAAAATGTGGAAAGCTGCCATGTAAAATATTATATCAATTTTCTGTTTAATATTTGTAACGAGACTATCTTGTGGATTGAAGATTTATTGTGATAAAAAGAAATAACAAAAAGTATTAGTCATCATAATAGGGAATCGAGAATGTTCGAGGAATTTTACATATACGTGTTATTGTCAGTCCATATTGCAAAACACCTACATATGTTTCTGCATAAAATTATGGGTCTCTATTTCATTCCAGTGTGTCCGATATTCAGCGTATATATTTATTACTACATTTTGGACGTTAGAATAAGTATTTGCCACAAGTCTTAAACCATATATGATTCTAAAATAGAGTATAGTAATTATTTTAGGAAGTTCCTCTCAAAGCTATTTCGCATTAAACTCTGACTTACCTGAGTCCCTTGGGCAGATGGCGTTTACATTATTTACTCAGGTACACGCAAAGTTCCAATCATTTGATTGGTCAGTACCGGAGTCGCATGTTCTAATTGGCTGCCTGCCATGAGATCGGTTATCCCCACTATTTGACTAAATGACTCCCACTACAATACCCTGTGGCAACTAACTTTAACTTTATGGCGTTGCATCAAAACGTATTCATTCGCATTCTAGCGGGAGGACTGTAACAACGTTTATTTCTTGATCTTTCGTGTGAAGGCTAGATCCAAGAATTACGGACAATTTTATTATTTGTTCAGCTATCAAGTTATCGTCCCACCTTCTTGGAACGTACAACGATCACGATTGGAAGAAGCTAAATTCCTATCTGCTAAACTTGTGCTGACGAGTCAACTGAAGTCACTGGACATAACCTTGATCGAAGTGGCTGTCGCACCATTGTTTTTTTGTTCTGTCTGCAGACGTTCAACTTAATTCTATAGCAAGACAAAAAATATTAAGTGAATACCTTTTAATCGGTGAAAATTGTGGAGAGTATTGTTCGTGGAAGCTTACATTTATACGATCGTAGAACATGGGTATTCAAGATAAGGTATGTACATACAATGTATCGTCATTTAGATAAAAGCTTCAACGTATTAGGTTTTGTCTCCGAATTTCATGGAAGTCTGCACGGTGCAAGCGCGTCATTCATGTAAAATGGCGTCCGGTACGCCCTAAGAATACAGCTGTTTAGTTTATTCCTGGGAGAAGAAAATGCAGTCGCGTTGAGGTGCACCTTTCTCTTCTGTAATATTATTTGCTTATATTTCTTCTCGTAGAATAGTCATGAGCTTCAGCAGTTTCCAATTTACTTGATTCAATAATACACCGTGTAGATGAAACAATAATATGGAATTGATGAGCAAAATATATTTTACCATCAATGATTTTGTTTTACGGAAACCGCTTTTCTTTATGGATATTAATCGTTGCGGTGCATTGCACTGCAAATTGTATTCCACATCTTTAGCTTTACGTGCCAATGGATTCATTTATATTTGCGGACGACTGACCGGGTTAATTTGTTTATTCAGCAAAAGTAACACACGATTATATTTAGTATTGAATGCAACAGGAGATTCCTCTTCTAACTTTTAACCGAACAGCTTCCTCCGTGCCACGTGGCACGTAATAAGTTCAGTTCATTATACAAGATGGTATCAGAAGTCATTGCAATTACAGTCCAAAAATTTTCTGATACCACCTCCTACATTTAAAATCAAGACACCATGAACTACTCGTCTACCAAAATTTAATTATAAAATTTCATTTGCTAGTATTTTATCATGATCGCTAATTAAAAGAAGGAAACTAAGCACAGTCCATTGTTTTTAATTATACCTATAAGTTTCAGCGGAACTTTAAATTTTCATATAAGGAAAATTTGTGATTTTCTAAGGTCGTCTGCAACACATTATATAATTATATATATTAATTGTATTATAGGGATCTGTTTCGACCCTTCCAGTTTAGTTATGTAAACGTTAACATGCATATGTATGACATTCCATTACTAAATTTGCATACCTCACAATTATTTCCTTATTTACGTAATCATTGTAAAAGCAACTAAACCAGACCAACTGAAGAAACAAAATCTGAAATAAATTGATATCGGGACGTATAATATTCCAACGTGCAATAAACACTTAAGTATGCGTACTTTCTCCGATCAGAATCATCAACCTTCAAAGTGCCGGGGTTGAACGACTTTTGGTCCCAGAAAAATATGTGGAATCTACGCAACTAATGGCCAGTTTTTTCATAACTTCCCGCAGTTATCCTGCGATTAAAGGTATTCGATTCTACGAAGATATCTTTCGAATAAAGTTATCGATTACTTATCCGGAGGTAAAGAAACT
>JARPRG010000289.1:2757324-2768206 GCA_031001745.1 Hartigia nigra
CGATGATTGGAACATCCACCTTATATCCAAGTATCATAGTTATGCAATAAATATACTGCCGATGACTGGGACATCCACCTTATATCCGAGTATCATAGTTATGCAATAAATATACTGCCGATGATTAGGACATCCACCTTATATCCGAGTATCATAGTTGCTGATATATCACTGTAATTACATGGGTTTATAATGGTGAAAAGGGAGGAACATTTTCTAATACCTATATTTTATTATTTATCCCTGAAAGTCTGAATGGTATGTACCTTTTCTTTTCATCCGTGTTTATAAAATAACATCTACTTATAAATCTATCCCCTTTTTCAGATACTACAATTCCTTTTTTCCGCTTTGCTCTTATATTCAGTTATAAATCGCGCGCATTGGAACGCGCACTGTTAAATATTAAAAGACAAACTATTACCAAGAGATATAATCAATATCTGCAGTCGGCAGAGCAGATCTTTTAAAAATTTATCTTCTCACCTTTAATATCTTTATTCAACTACGCTGATTGTGACTTCAGTTATTACGATACACGTTCATTGTATGAAATGTGGCAAGATCCATTTACAACAATATACAAACCTCGCAGATTGAGAGGAACACCAGCTAATAAGTTTGTTACATTAATTGCTGGTTCCGTTACTTGTGGAACCATTATTTTAGGTTTAGCTGCATAGTAAGTATAATTTTATACTTTATTATAACCTAACTTTGGTTATTGACTTTTGGTATTTACTGATTTTGGAGAATCAGCAGATTCATTTACTTAACGTTTATTGCATTTACGGAGGATGGAGTATATTAATTATTTATAATGTTTGTTTTACAGTTTCAGCTTTTGGGGCGATCGATTAGGAAACAAAATAGATCAAGGATTTTTGGGTCCCACCGAAGAAGATCTTGTCCAACGTAGTATGTTACACGATAACATTGTTAATCGGATTTATTCTAAAGCAGGCCAAAGACCAACAGACGATCGCATGGCTTAATAGTCATACTTTTCAAATATGAATTCCGAAGGGTGTATCGAACCTACAAAGTCACCTACAAAAGTTGAATCCAAAGATAATAAACAGAATTGTGTATCTACGAGTAGACTACGATTGAGAAGAAACGATAGCGACAGGTATGGTTTGATTACAAGATATAGTTTTCAAATGTTTTGTGGTATGGTATATTCGTAGTACATATTTATAAATTTAAATTTTGTGCTTAGAAGTACAATACACGAGTTCAGAATGGTCATAATTGTTTTCAGTTAATATGCGATATATAAAATGCCAATAAATAGTTTTGGCCATTAAAATGTAAATGAACTGTTATGGATAAAATAAACATATAAATCATAGATGTGTGTTTTTTATAGCATCGTACAAGAAACACGGACAAGTCAAAAAGTATCGAATGTTCCAAATGACACTGAAACTACAGACTTTAAAGTGAATTCGTCCGAAAGTAGGAGTAACAGTTCCCATCAAAATTCTTTATCCCCGAACAAAGACGATAGTTTAATAGACTTTAAATCTCCGAAGTTTAAAGCAGCATCTCCTGCGAAAGATACAAATGTAGCGTCAAAGTCTAAGAGAAAATTAGTATTATCCAAAACTAAATCTTCTACTCGCAAAGCAAGCACTTCTAGTACCAAAGGAATATCACGGAGTAGAAAAGTTGTACAAGATCATCACCAGCAACGTACAGAGTCATCGTTTTTTAAACTTGCAACTGAAGTTAAAACAGCATTCATATGCCCATTGTGCTTCAAAGCATACAAAGACGAAACAACACGAACAACACATATGAAGAGTTGTGCAACAAAGAATAAAGTTTCGACTAAAAAATTATTGGATGCAGTGGAATTACAGGACCGACAAGCCGAAGAACGGAAAGCAATGGGTTTATTAGCTGCTCCTGTTTTGCAGCCTAAGAAAATTGTGTCACGAAAACCGGTATAATACTTTTGTTTCTATTAAAAACACTGTTAAAGTTTCAGTTGATTCTTTATTTTTTCTTTTTGCTTACGTATGCAACCAAATTTTTTATATAGCTTGGTAACAAAGATCCACAACTTGACTTAGCCCTTGCACTCTCAATTTCATTACACGAAATGCAGCAGAACGAAGAGTTAGAGGAAGCTGAAATATTAGCTGGTGATCCTTCGCAACTCTTACCAGATATTACAGAAGAGCAGCGTAGAATAACTTTGCAAAACTTTGGTTTTTTCACTGACAAGCCTGTAGTGCCACGTCCTACAACAATTGCATCTAGAAAGAGTATGTAATTCTGTTTATCAGAATACAATTCTCATTTGCTTTATCCATTTATAAATAATATTACACAATCAATGTATTCTATAGAAAAGCGAATGGAAAAGATCATTTTAGAGACTCGTACCCAAGAAGAAAGAGATCGTATTCTAACGGAGAGGATAGCTGAAATTCTGGTGGATGATGAATCCATAACCCAGAGAATACAAGAGGAACGATTGAATTCCGAATGCCCTAAACAGGATATTGTATTGCATAGCCGTTTCCTTTGTGATCTCCAAAAAACGGTAAATGCACGTCGATTCACTTACTTCGAGTATCTTAATACATCGTTATACTGCTGACTTCGTATTTATATTAATTAAAAGGATAACAGATTATGGGATAGGACAAGGTTGTCTCCAAATTCTAAAAGCTTTTATGTTGAGGAACTTGCACCATTCATAATGCCGAGCAAAGAGAGCCAGTCAGAATTGCATGCAACTGTAAGTATTTCTTTTTCATGATCTTGTATGTAATTCGTAAGCATAATAAGAAATGTTTTTATCCGAATGATATTTTTAGAATCAATCGGTTGTAGAACCGATTAAATCCAATAATGAATCTGAAGAGTCTAATCCGTTTGTTATGGAATCTATGTCAATTGAAAAGACCAAAATAGGTATTAAATCACCAGTGAAAGATCAAAGTAATTCAGTAACCAACATAACCGAAATGAAGGAGTCAAAAGCAAATTCTCAATCTATGAATATTTTAGTCACAAATTGGGCAGATACTTTAAATCAAAGTCCTATGAGTGATGTAATTATATATGTGAAAGGCGATAAACATATCTGGATTCATAAATTAGTCTTATTCGTTCGTTGTCCGGAAATGATGCTAGAAATTATTCCTAACGATAATGAAAAGTTTCAACAAATCAAGGAAATGATCTGCTGGCCAGACATAGCTTACTCCACTGCTTTGGCCTTTCTGGAATTTATTTATTGTGGCATCATATCAAGAAATGAGTACATTTTTAACGATGCCGATGCGTTAACGATCATGAGAAAGATGGCAAGAAAGTATCGTCTAAAAGATTTATTCACGTATTTCAGAGAGAGAGAAAAAGAATTTGACGATATAGAAAGTAAGATCGAAGAGAACGTACGTAATACGCCTAAAAAATCTGAAAATAATTCTCTTGCCAGTACGGAAATTATAAATGACCATCCAATGAACAATGAAAATCAATCAAGATTGTCACAAAGAACAAAGTCTACATCAGTAACTATTATATCTTCGAATGAATTTAAAGAAAGTGATTCCACAGGGTCCTATGTTCCGGATAACAAACCTGAAGAAACAATTTGTCTTGATTCTAATGAAGATAGTAATCAATCAACTGTTATACTTAAAAACAGATTGGGGAGTGTTTCGCCTGATTTGTTTGATGATGTGGAAGAAGAAAGCTCAAATCCTATAAATCAAACTTCTTCTATGTGTAGCGGTGCTGGTCATAGTTGTATAAACGGAACTAATAACATTGATATGCTAATGGAATTAATAGATCAAGATACTCAGTTAAATAATAATGAAGAAAATGACGAATCATCATTATCACCAGAAACTGTATCAGAAATTACTGCAGAAGCGGTAATACATGCTACTACCTTCAAGAGTCTTGAAATACCAGACAAAAATCTTGTTAGGTCGACAACTCTCAAATCTTCAGTCACTTCTCCTATGACGCAGCCATGTAATTTTACAGAAAAAGAAACACCTAAATCAAGAAATTTAAAGTCCCAAATGATTACTGATCCAAGCAAAACAAAACAAAAAAGTAATCTTAGCCTGTTGATTGAGAAAGTTCAAAGACAAAATGCTAGATCATTATCCGAATCAGATACCGAAACAGACTCTCCAGTAGTACTGACGAAAAAACGTTCTAGAAATCCTTTCAACATAAAGAATAAAAACGAATATTCAATTTTGGAAGAAACGACAAGAAACGATACTCCAGAAAAAGAAACTAGGCAGGTAAAGAGAAACGCCCTGAGTATGCTCGAGGAAGACGTGCGAAAAGCAGCAGCTAAGAATAGAAAATCAAACGTATCACTTAGTAAAGCTGTAAAAGATATTCCAAGCAGTAGTAGCAAACATTCTATAGAAGAAAATCTTAATATTAACAATGAAATAGTATCTGGAGGTTTGTCAAGTGATAATGACGATGACGTATTTTGTTTAACGCAGTCATCAGCCGTTCAACCTAACGAGGATACAAGTTCAATAAATTCTGATATAACTACCGACGAGGAGGAAATGTCGTTATATTCAAAATATAAAAGGAAACACAGTCGTAACAGTATAGAAAAATATCGCTTGGCTCTACAAAACGTTATGCAACGTAATTTAAGTATGTCGAATGCGTCAATTAGTAAGCAGTCATCAAGTGTAGATAAGAGTCTTAGATTAAGCGAGGACTTACAACAGAAGAGAAATATACCTGATGAAAACGTCGGATCAGAATCATTAGTGCTAAATGCCCAACAATCCTTCAATACCGGAGATACCGACATGTCGGATTTGGAAATTTGTATGTCTACTTCGCCCACTTCAATTTTACAAGATAAACTGAATAGGGATATTGAAAGAGATCTAAAAAATAATAAGAATATAATTGGCGCGTCGAAAGAAACCGACAGTCATATTGATGTCAAAGTTCCTTGCTCAGAATTTTTGACATCTGACGTACAGGTAGAATTTTCTGTACTGACTCAAAAACTCAGGAATAACGTCGAAGTCAATTTTTCTGACATGGAGACGGATATTGATTGTCAGCTGGAATCAAATTCTCAACAGAGACGATCAAAAAAGTTAAGCAAGAAGAAAACAGATTGCGCATTAAATTTAGAAAATATACATGATTTAGAAACGGATATAGAAGAACCGGAAGTCTACTCAGTACCAACATCTAAGAAATTTTTGAATGATGATATGAGTACTGTTACCAAAAGAAAGAGTCAGTTGGATTCCTTAAAATGTAAAGAATTGTCTTCTCAAAGTTCTCAAAAAAACGTGGGTAGGAAGAGTGATGAAGAGTCTTCTCAAATTTTGGATAAATCTGTAAGAAATAAATCATCGAGAAATTCCAGCCCTAGAAAAGGTTTAATTAACATTGACAAGGAAGTGGAGAATTTCCTCCAAAAACCCGGCTGTACAAAAAATCTCAAAGATACCAGTACAACAAGTATTCCAAGTCCAATTTCTATATCGTCCAGCCCGGATCTAAATTCTGATGATTTTCCAACTATGAATTACGACATAGATGATAATCATTTTGGAATTTCATATTTAGAATCAACAAGGAGCAAACAAGAAATGGAGCAGTTATTTTCAAGCGATATTAACATAGACAATATTGATCTACATGAAGGATCAGAAAAACGAATAAACAATCAATTATCAATAATGGAAAACAAAAGTAATGCAGAATTCGAAAGTAAATCTAAAAATGAAATGCATGAGGATCTTCTAGAAATTCGTTCACCATTTCATCTGAATAGTCGGACACCCTCGCTTTCACTTAGCAATAAATCAAAGTCAAGAAAATCTTGCAGTCCTTCAAAAAATTTATTCGAAACTTCCAAAAGCATTAGGAATTTAGATAAATCCATTCGCAAGTTCAATGACGCTATCACTTCCAAACATTCCAAGCACGGTAGCACTACAGCCGAGGAAAAATCTAAAAGTATTAGAAGTTTAAAAACGAAGTCCGTGTCTGAAGGAAATTTTCGAAAGGAATCAACAGAGGAGGATGCTGAGTTAGACTATTTAATAAATAGTCACGTACCGTCATTTAATGATACCCCAGTAAAGAATCGCATGAGAAGATTCAACAGTGAAACTACACCTTCACAAAAAATTATTAATAAGAATGTTACACCACCAGCAAATTATAGTGCTATGAAGAGTCCTGAGCTTAGGGTATGTATAACAGTAATTGATTGACTCTTAACCCTTTCGCTACGGGCGGGTTCTCCGTCGCTGAAGTCGCCTGTCGTATGTCAATTGCTTTTTATGAAGAGCGACTATAGCCGCCCGTAGTACGTCAATGGCATTTTATGCAGAGCGACTATACTCGCCCGTATAGTAGCGAAAGGGTTAATGATCTGTCTAATTTCAAGTATTCGTATTACAGAAAGAATTAGAAAAGTATGGTCTGAAGGCACAGAAAAGAAATAGGGCAAAGCAATTGTTGAGACACATATACAACGAATTACATCCTATACTTTCAATATCACCTGAGCAAGTAAACAGGGAATGTCAAGATTTGAATACTGATGATGAACGGCCGCCAAATAAAAAAATGAATAAAAATAGTACCCCCAAGAAGTCAAAAATTGTTGATAAGTATGATTCAAGCTCTGACTGCGATATACAATTATCACAACATAGGTAAATATGTTTATAGTTTCTTATCGATCAATAGGTTAGCGAATAGATGTGTATCGAAATGTAATTTTCATATTATAATATTAATTTCATTATAGTAATACCAGTGATAAATCCAACTCTTCGATGATGGCTGAAGAAAGATTATTCGATGAGTCAAATACAGCGACTCAAGTAAATAGTTCGATGAGTGTCCAAGATGCTTTTCGAAAACTTATCAATGACGATAGAGAATTACACAATAAAGTATTAATATATGAGCCTTTACCGTTAGAATCATTGCATGCAAAGTTAAAGGAACAAGGCGTTAAATGTAAATTAAATGTTTTAATGGACTTTTTGGATGAGCAGGTACATTTGCTACAATTTCTTAATTTTTCATTCCACAATGTATAATGTTAAGATTTTCTATTGCGTTTCAGTGTATCGCATTTCGCAGCGAACAAACTAAACGGAACAGAAGAAGAAAAAGGAAATCGCCCTGAGTAATACACTTTTTATGAGATACTTTAAATAAAAAATGTCACTTTGACCACTTTAATGCGTCATAAGTAATTTCCTACTGTTTTTTAAAAAATAAGTAACACGCAACGATGCTAACGTGTTCTACATATTAATAGACAAGCATTAATTCATTCATTAATATTTCATATTGAAATGAATTATTGAATAACTGATTATGAACTTTGTTTTAAATTAAAGCAATATTATTTGTAATCTATAGTGAAATATAAATAATGAGAAATATTACACAAATAATTCCTTCTAACGTATTATATATTATCATAAATAATATTGTCAGGTATTACAATAATTTTTGCTTAAATAAATTCTTTTGACTTCATGCGTACCGATTGCCATTGGTTGTGCTATAAAAAATAAATTATCCTCTGTGCACTGCCGCCATTACAATGGGTGATCATTTTAAATTAGATGCTCTTAAATATCTAACTGATACTGGAGACTTAAACAAATGTAAAATATTGGCTTCCCAACATTCCGAGAAATCACAAGGTATCGGGATTGCCGGGTTACCATTTATATACGATCTCGAAATAGATATTATTCTCTTAAATAATTCTTCCCGTAAGTTCGATTTCAAATATATTCAGATGAAAGTTAAAAAAAAATTTTATCTCACTAATATATTAACGATTTTCCCAGATAACTTGTGCGAAAAATTTCTTCGGTATCCCGAAAAAACAAGAAAATTATTTCGCGATGTGATACAAGAAGAAATAATGAAGTATCTTATATCCAATAAGTATAGGCCGATTCATACGGAATTACACATTCGTTGTACAATACTTCCTCATATTGAGGATAGACGTAATATCAAACGAACTGCCTTGTCTTTATTAAAACGTTATGTACTCACAGCACTGACTGTGGCGGCTACTTACAGGTAAATCCTGTATGAATATATTAGCGTGGGTTTTTGAAGGACTGTAAATGACGAACACTTTAATCTGTAGCATTTGTAAATTCTATCAATGCACTAATACCTTTTGCATACGAAACTTGATGGGATATTATTTAACCGAAGAGGACGTGCAATTGGAGGAATGGAAAAAATGTGACTCATGTTATCAATTAATGGTAGAGAATCAAGCACGCGGAGCAGTAGGCCAAAGAGTCTTAGCAAACTTTATTCCAATAATTGGATTTAAATCACATGAAATTGGCGTGCATCGAGCAATCACATGTTCTGTAACAGGTAGCTTATGGTTATTGAATGTATGTGTTTCTTATTTTATTATGGATGTCAATCTATGTACAACTTGCTTGCAGAATCTTTGATTAAAAAACTTGAATTGGGTTCAGAGTATCATATATGTGGATACCAAAAGACTCAATGGTTCGAAGTTTTGGGTCTGGAAATATATAATCCGTTTGGAATAAAATATGAGCCTTACGTTTGGCCTTCAACAATTCTGTCTTTGAAATCAAAGATAGAGTAAGCCATACTTTTCTCTTGGTAAATGTTTAAAATTTGAAAATTAATTCCATGGTATGTTTTCAGTCAATCCCACCCTAACAGTCCATGGGCATTTGTAATGTATTTGGCTTCCCAGCTTGGACATAGTATTTGCCCATCAAAATCGTCTTTATCTCTAAAAATGGGATTACTTCTAAGTCTCAGTAATTTGGTATGAAGTTTCATAACCGTTAACGATAATTAAGCACAGTTTCTTTATATTTATTAATAATCTGCTTTTAGAATGGAAATAAAGTTATTCCCGTTATGTGCGTGGGACCGAGTACGAAAATTGCTGCAGAACTGATGAATTACGCCTCGCGATTTGCAGAAAGACATTTACGAAATGGCTTTCCTATTGTTGGTTCTACTAAAGAAATTGGTAATTGGACTTGGCAAGAAAGCGGAATACTCATAATGGCTAAGAATGGGGTTTGTAATTTGGGTAATTGGGAAGGATTAAAATGGAACGAAAAGGAAGCAATTTCATCAAGTACGCCTGACCTTTAGTAATGGACAATATAGTGTCAGTATGCGTGAATAATAAATTATTATGTTTAGCTATGGGTGCAAATGAGATAAAAATGAACACTAGATGTGTTAAAGGATTTGGTACCGTGCCTATATATTTACTTAAAACAGCTATCTGGACGTATTGGGGATATTCTAGATCAGAACGGCACAATTCTATGATAAAAAAACTTATAGAGTAATACTTAATTGTCAATATTTTACAGCCGTATAATCAGTTAATTTTTTGTGTGATTAATTATCTTTTATTATTTTACTTACAAGCATTTTCGGTATACCGTTTCTTGCCGATTCTGACAATGACGATGTATACGTCGCTTGTCTCTTAAAATCGGCCACTGAAATTAATAATTCAATGATCGAAGATTACGTGTCAGTTCCGGATTTGGCTGAAGTACGTTTTCTAAAAATAGTTTTGATATCCATAATTGTATAGAGAGATACAATGAATGAAACGTAATAACAAATTTTATCATTGCAGTATCTACGAGTTATCAATGGACGTGATGTATTTCTCACCGAAAAGGCTAAAAATCTAATAAAAAATTATTTCGTAGTTTGTCGACGCGCTAGAGGGGATCGATTGCCATCGTGTTCGATTGAATTGATGTAAGTTGCATAATTTTATTATTCATTCAACTTAAAAGATTTCCTACTTGCATTATGACTTATCGGTAATATTTTTACTTTGAGATCTACATTAGCTGAGAACCATGCAAGATTAGCCTTACGAACTGAAGTTACATATGACGATGTTGTTGCGATTATTCGTTTATACGAGGAATCTCTTTCTTACCTGTATGGATATATTATCACAAGACCACCATCTTTGGAATTAAAAGATATAGATAAGATTGATGAGCATATGATGATATTCGACAAGTGGTTGAATAATTATCTCAAGTCCCTAATCAGCGACACTGATAGAGAAGAGTGATTATGGTTTTTTTTTTTCATGTAAGCGCTATATAGATTGATATCCTGTAATTGCAATACATTATGATTAATGTCACTTTATAGATAGTCAGATTTAATTACAGAGAGACCATTTATTTTTGTATTGTACATAACGTCAAAGACTGATAACAAGCATTGTTTTATCTTATAATAGTTATAATGTATTTGACGATTAAAAATAACATTTTTGGTAATACAAACTGGAATGACATAATTTTCATCGAATCAAAATACTTTAGGAATGCTGCTAACGAACATTTGTTTAAATGTAAATGATCAGTGTTGAACAACGACGATCACTACGAATTAAACGATTAGTGTAATAATTTGTGTGTATGCTAGTATTAGATAGTTAAAGAATGATGATAGATTTGAATGGTGTTCTTGACATTTTTCAAAAATGTTTTGAACGAATAATGCGATGACTAGAGGAGAATGACATAATTTAATAATATATTCGTAATACGAATCACGAGTTTCTAAGTAGTACGTGCTGAGATTATAAAATGCCCAACAGACCAGCAGCTGAAATTTATTCTCTACAATTATTTCGTATCAAAAGAAAAGAAAAATATTAAGAACTACGAGCTATAAGCCCGTTTACTTCAGGCTGAAGAAATTCCTTAACGATAGCCGAAACCATCTCGCTCAATATTCCCTTTAGTTCATTTAAATCCCTGTAACAACGCAATATATTTATGTGTTTGTGCAT
>JARPRG010000289.1:2772450-2788626 GCA_031001745.1 Hartigia nigra
GTATTCACAGAAATATTAGGTGCCATGATATACAATTCCAATTAGTATTCTTCTGAAAATAAACAAGTATTTCTTACAATTTCAGTTTAATAATTAACTCTCAAAATATATTTGCCATATTCGAGCAGCAATGTGCACAGAATTTATAAAGGCAAATGAATACTAACGTTCAAAATGAATGAATGAAACATTAAAGATTTATGTATATGTCTTGCACATTATTTTTCAAAATAAGACCACGTATCGGTCTATTCTTTACAGCATAAATTATTCCACAAACCATCAATATTTTAAATTGAAACTATAAATGAACTTAGTTAATATATGAGCGAACGTCAGATCCAAATACAATAAGTCTACTGCCATTTCTATCAGATAGTGATTATTGTATCAGTGGAGTCCTGTATTATAACATTGAATTAAAAGCGTAATTGATATCTAAAAATAAAACTTGAAGCAAAGATAATTTTTTAAATGTTCTGCGTGCTTGTAAACTTATTTATGACAAAACAATGATGACGATATTGAAGACCTAACCTGGACAAAAATTCTGACGTGCAGTGTGACGTCTTGAAAATGACAACTGTCAAGCATTAGCGTGTCGGCAACCTGGCGCCAGGCACCCTATGCAGTCACTTAATTAATTGGATTTAATCGATAAATAAAACTTACGAGCCAAGCAAAAAGCTATAAAGTGGTGAGATGGGACGCGCAGGTCCTCTCTTCTTGCGTGGGTGGTGGGTAGATTCTACTGATTCTTGTGGCACCGATGACTTTACCGTTGTCTTCGCTACTGACTATTCCTTCTTATTTTTAGCCCATATTCAATTTCTACGGTGCGTCTTAATAATTCAGTTACGCGAATTTTTCCACTATATATTATATCTTCTGACCTCTTGATATGACTCTCTTATCGTTTATGTGACCCGGCTTGCGTATATTTATAGTTCAAGAACAACCGCGCACGACGAATATTGCGTTAAGCGGTACGTATACGTTTTTTTAATCAATTGCTACATATTTTATTGTTTACTAACAATCTTCATTATTGTATTCTTTTACGATTAAATACATATTACGATTTTCAATATGGGATACTTTCACAGCATGAAAATTGATTGTTTACCACAAGCTGTCACTTTTTTTTCTTATTATCCTCTACAGTTTCTTTTATTGTCATTCAATTTCTATTTCACTTTCTTCTATTGTTTTATAAATAGAATGTTTTGTGACGTCATGCATATTTATAAATGGTGAATATTCTTGATTGCCAGTTAGATTCGAGATGCTTGAACCTTGAGCATTAGAAACTATATTTCTTATGTTGTAAATAGACGAAGCGTATAAGAAATTTAGACTGATGAAAATTAGATAAATTACAATAGCTTAAAGGCAACTTATTCTAGCGTGGATAAAACAGCAGGTATTAAGCAATAAGCAACATGATTCATTCAGTGAACACAAGATAACGTAACTTTATAGTCCCAGGTAAAAATTGCTGCAAATCATTAGTTGTGTAACAACCAATGAGTATACCTGTCAGTTTGTGTGTAGGCTCTTAGTACAATGGATATTGGAGTTGTCAAGATTGCTGAAGACAAAGATTTTGAAAAGTTGAAACGACTCTACGATGACAACAATGACTGGAAGTTGGACTACAATAAACCTGATGTATCAGTTTGGACTAAATCTGTTCCAGGAATTAGTTTTCGTATGGTGAAAGTAAGTTCATTCAAAAATGTTTCATGCGTTTGTTGTTACTAAGCAGATAACGTGCTTACAATTATAATTGAAAGAGATAGCGTTCAAGAACTCTGTCAACATATGCTTTAACTGCATGACTTTGTACTTATTTGAAAAATCATATCAATTGTATTTTTTACTTGAAATCTTGTGCTTGGTCGTAAGTCGATGGATGCTCGTTATAGATAAGGACAAGATTTCCTGATGTCATGCCTGAGACCTTGTACGACGTTCTGCACGATCCAGAATATAGAAAAGTCTGGGATACGCATATGATCGAGTCGAAAGATATAGGCTTTTTTAATCCTAATAATGATATTGGTTACTACTCCAGTAAGTATTTTTCTAGAAACATCTTTCGACTCTATTTCAACAGCTTTTGTATATCTAAGCGTAATACATATTAAACCATTTAGTGGCTTGTCCATCACCATTGAAAAATCGAGATTTTGTGCTGCAGCGGTCATGGCTCGATACAGGATTGGAGCAGCTTATTTTAAATCACTCTGTTTTCCATAAAGATTATCCACCCAGGAAACATTATGTCAGAGCAACTTCATATCTCACAGGTAGGCAGAGCTTTAGTAGAGATAGCTTTATTGCAAATTTATCAGATTTGAAAATAATACAAATTTCTATAAACTCTCGCTAAGCTTTGACATGAATAATTTCTTAGGATATATCGTAAGACCTTCTTTGAATGGGGATGGTTCAGAATTGGGATACGTATCGCATACAGACCCTCATGGAAAATTACCTGTGTGGCTGGTTAACAAAGTTACACAGATATTTGCACCAAAAGTAAGAATTATTTCTATAAAATAATATTTATCGATCTATTTTATAGCTTGCATTAACATTGCATATCGTTGACTCCGCTGATCCACTAATAATTTATATTCTTTATATATATACAGTTAGTGAAAAAATTACATAAAGCATCAGTGGGTTATCCAAGTTGGAAATTACAGAATAATCCAAATCATAAACCCTGGCATTATCCTGAGCAAATAACAGCTCCTCGAATACGAATCGAAGATGTAAGTAGTTAATGGCAATATTACCATTAAAAACAAAAATCCATTTTGGTTCAAATAATTGCAGTGCGTAAAATCATTGGAAGAAAAAAACTTGAAAAATAATTACGTCGACGAATCCGAATTAAAGGAGGCACCGAGTAAAGAAGTTTCCATAATGGACAGTGATTAGCATTTATAAAGAATTATACAAATAAGCCTTCTCGTAAATAAGTGTTAGTACCGTTAAATCTAGTCCAATCGGTACAGTATTATAGACCATAAAATAACGTGATCAATTTAGTTGACGCCATCATTAAGAATCCTCATGTAATCCTGTTAACGACTAGTTATAGTCGATAAACTGTCAGCATGTAACACATGTCGAGGCCTGCTTTCCGCTAGGTGCTAATTTAGATTTTTTCTTCGAATCATTGTTACACGGAGAATCGAAAATTTGCCTAGGTTCTTCGTGCTCTTAAAAATCTTTGGATAAAAAAAAAAAAAACGTGACGCACAATACAGAAGGTATATAAAATTTTCCAAGTATTGCTGAGTACTATATCCATTAAAATATTATACTTATATAATGGGAGGAAGAAAAGAACAAAAAAATTGTAATAAGATCTCCGTGAAATTCATAAAGCTACAACAGAATTTTATTTCAGGAAAATATATGTCTTCGTGTACAACATAAATAACAGTATACGAATTATATTGTGCGCTTTCCAATCACGTTTGCTCATCATAGTTAGTAACGATAAGAGCCAAAAGAGGTTCGTTCACGGCTTAATGCCGTTAGCTAAACACTAATGTCAAAGATCAGGGAATTTTGAAATTCGTGTTATCAATATATCAGCTACTTATAGATATCAAATCATTTACATCATGGAGCTACAAGAATAAAAGAAAAGGTTCTGTACAAAGTAATTATAATCGAATTTTCGATCAAAGCGAATGGATGTCGCTTTTACTATTAAAGTCTTGAAACTTTGACGCGTTTAGAGAGAATTAGATGCGTAGTGTATAATTGTAAAACAACAGAACGATTCGTTGCATCGATCGATCAAAGCATCGTGCGTGTTTCTAATTCTGTTTCATTTTGATGTCCTTTAAAATACGTAAATATAACAAGTAAAGGTGCTAAACTTCCATATACTTGTAATCAATATCTCAGACTATTTCATTTCAGTGTCACTAGGTGCGTTATATTTAAATTAAGCAAGATCAATTTGTATAAGTATCCGGTAAACATTGGAATATTTAAAATAACTATAGATCGCTCGGGAAATTTTGGAGAATTTTTTATGTCGACAATTTATTCCAAACAGTCCATGTTTAGCGGGTATTTTTTTCCCGTTCAAATGCATTTATTGCATATCACTGTTCTGCATGCAAATTATTATACTTTTATCTTGCATACTGAACGTTCACTATTTTAAAATGTATTTCTATTTTATATTATTAATTATCTACATGAAATTACTGGTTGTACTCTACTTTCCTACTGCAAATATGCAAGTCTATTTTGACTGACACAATAGTATATTGCTTTTTGAATTCTATCGAATCTTATTATACGCGTACGAAATTAATTCTTTTACTTTTAAGGGATGATACGATATATTGATCTAAAGAAAACTGTGCAATCGCAGTTTCTTAATCCTCCATTAAAACTATCGCCTCGTTTATCAACGTTAAGTATCAACTTCATTGTCTATCAATTTTTATCTTCATCCTATAGGCAATGAAGAATTTTTACCCAAGACGTTTCGATATGTCAAGGTATTAAGTTCAGTGTTACAATAATTAAAATCCGAACGTCAATTTAAAGAGAAATAATTAGCTTAATTTAATTTTATTTCATGACGCTAAACTCGCAGTTTCGCTATTACACTTAAGCCTGATATATTATTTATTTACTTGCAGAAAGAAAGTAGAAAAATATATTTCTATTTCCGAATTGACACTTGGGTAATCGATTCGTATATATCTTACAGTAATTATTAATATATTTATATATATACTTATTTAGATCATAATTAAGTATTATTCTATAAGTATTTACTACTTATAGAAAAGTACGTATAATTACACAATTCTACAGTACTATTCATCTTGTGAGCTTTATTACTTATATTAATATTTGCTACTTTATTCCACTTCCTACATTGTTCTTTTTCGTGTAATCTATGATAGAATGAAATTTCCTTCTCTTTTGAATCATTTAAGATTCTTATTGAGAAATTGGGCTGTGGATACAATAAAAACAGTTACTTGCAATATGATAAAAATCCTATATTCATTTTCATATAATTGTCATGTACAGTCCTAAAGCCTAAAGAGATCCTCTTTGAAGTCATGTATATAGCTTTGAAAACTGTGTCGAAGCTCTTTAGTTGTAACGTATAGAAATTTTCTGTGAATCGTTAACGTCGGATGAAATTTTTGGAAATATTTTTATGCTTAGAACCAGAGACATTCAAGGAGTCACGTAGAATGGTGTAGAGATTTGCTAGGACATTGTATTAGTCGATATATTTACTGTATAATCTATTAATACACCTTGTATATAAATAATTATACATGATATAAAAAATTATAAAATTGGTTAAAAACTTTCAAGCGCTTCGTTTCGTTATTCCATCTCCTTGATCCCATGCTTGTTCTTATGTATTTTGAAAATCGGCAGAACATCTTCAAATTAGAGATATCATATCCGGAATGAAATTTTCTACAATTTCAATCGATTAAAAAAAAATGTTCAAATGTTCACCGATTAACGTTCAATCGACTTTTGATTTTAAAAATTTAAATAATCTCGTTTGGCATGAAAATTAAACCAGGTAAATTAATATAAAAATGGACTCTCCAGAGGATGTAATGTCAGCAGCAACCGAAAGACAAATTTTCAACTCATTACTACCGTTTGAACAAATAATGAATTATATCCACTTATCATAACCAATTACGATTATTTTGGTTTCAACAAAACGGTATTATGGACAATGCAGAATTAATGATAAAAAGTGAGAATTTAACGACGAAAACTAGAAAATCTGTCAGTCTTGCGGACAACGTTGTGATTTTAAATGATTCCGTCAGAGCTTCCAGGAGTTCTGAAAAGTCTCAGCAAAACTTGACAGATAACGGACCATCGAGTTCAAATGCCTCATCAAAGAAAACATCGCGTAAGACTGACTCAAAAAGGAAAATCCGTCGCTCGACCAAGTCGGTACATTCGATTCCAAGCAAAAATAATAATAAAGTAATAAAATCGAATAAACGTACTTCCCGAACTTCGACAAGAAATATTTCTGTCGCAACTCTGATTGAAACCAAAGATCGTTCCACCAGTATAGATACATTAATTGTTACGAATCAGAATGACTCACGACTTTTAGCATCAGCATCGAGTATTTCTGATTTACAGAAAAATATTTGGAATCAATCGTCAGAAGAAGAGGAAGATAATTGTTTTACGCAATCGAAGGAAACATCTAATAATAAAATTATAACTAACGAAGTAACGGATCATTCGAGTGAAACGAGATTCGGTAGTTTATCATTTATTCAAAATGCCTTTAATAAATTCAAAGGTAAGAATAGTCGAGTTCAAAATGCACTGAACAAGACAATTTTGAATAAGGGAAGCATATCGAATTTCAAAAAGAAAATGTTACGTTTACTTAAATCTTCTGGAAAGTCAGTGACGCGCGATCGATCGAATTCAATGATTTTTGACGAATCGAACAAAGATTCGTTCGGTATGGAAATGAGAACGGAAAATGATAAAGTACCGATTAAGATTTTATATCAAAATGAAAAATCATTTAAAGAGGTAGAACAATTAATGTGTGCTCTATTAAATGAAATAGAAGAGAAAGATATACGCATGACGAAAAGTACTCCTTTCACAGATAATGAACCAAATTTGGCTGATTCATGCAAAAACGATACCTTTGAGCAGATTTTGAGAAAGGAAAGAACCTGGTTGGTGAAAAGACGAACTGCTGATAAAGATCTATCAAATGAGAAACAAAACATGGCTTTTTGTCAACCAACGCTTAAAGTATCTTTGGATTTTCTTAAAAATCGTAATGAAGGTCACGACAACGTTTCTACCGAAACATATTCATGTAACGGAGAATTAGCTGGGGTCAAATCAGAGTCAGTTCATAATATTCGTAGTGCAGCGCGAAAGTGTAGTTTAGGTTCCGTTTTGAAAAAAGTTAGTATTTCGTCGAAGAAAGGTTCACAAATAACTGTACAGGCTAAAATATCTGGGAAAAATGATTATTCAAAGGATCATGACGTATTATTGTCATCCATTCCGATACAAGAAATTAACGATGATTCAAAATCTTTAAATAGATATGAAAATATCACGAAAAATATGGAAACAAAAATTCGAAGGGTGAAATCGTCGACTTCTGAAAAAAGTCTAAATTCAGTAATGAAATATTCGACAATGGATATTTCAAATAATACAATGAAAGTCAATTCAGAACAATATTACGGATATAATGTTGGATTGATCCAATCCGATCCGATAATGACTGACGTGAGGCGATCTAAATCTTTGACAAATATCTGCTTAAACACAACTTTAGATTCAAAGAATATAAAAGCCCAATCTGATCGTTATAGTAACACGAGTGAAAATGAAATTTCAGTAATTGACAAAGCTGTTATAAAAAATTCGAAATATCAGAAATCTGGCCAAATATCCGAAACAACGATTCTGGGAAAATTATTCGCAGCGCCTTATTCAAAGTCAGGCAAAAAATCCAAAGACAAAATTATGTCTGGATTATATCCTTGGTCGCCAATATCAGATAATATTTCTATCGCAGAAAAACAACAGCAATTCGTTAAAAACAAAATTATTAAACCGTCGTCCTTTAAAAAATTCACTAAAAATGAAGACAGCGATCAAGATGAAAAATTTCTTCATGAAACAAAATCTATGATTTCAGATAATTCTAGGGAACGTTTGAAAAGAGACGAAAACGAAAAAACCCGTGAAAAAGAAAACTTCGTATCCATATCACCACAGACAACTTCGATGGGGAAGTTTGATTTTAGTACAACTGATTCAGCGATGTTCAGTTCCGAAGATGTATATAGGTACACGCTTCCAATAGAAAATCCAGTTACGAAAGATATTGAAATACAAGAAAATCTTGGATCGATTGATTTAAGTAATTTTAAAAGATTGAAAAACACTAGCACCAACAGATCTAAAAATTCTCTAATGGCTCTGATATCACGAAATTCAAAATCCTCTAAGAAATCTTCCGCTAACAATATGCTCGATAAAAGTAAAACTGAGAAGAATGACAAGATCCTGGCAAATATGGCATTTAAAGAAATAAAGAAATTGCCCGAAATTGCAACGCGGAAGAAAAGAGGATGGATTAAAAATTCAACAGAGAATATACAGAATAAAAATAAACCTTTAATATCGACAAAAGATTCAAAACAAACATTCAAGAAAACCCCATCGTTACTTTCTCGAATATTTCACTCAAATCGTAGCACTGATAAAAGAATATATGATAATTGCATCAATTCTCGTTATCGTACATCAAACACAACAGACTCCACTGTGCCATCTAATATTGTCACTCTTGGGGAGAATAATTTATCTAAGGGCTATAAAAAGAATGACGTAACTCCCCACCCTGCAACAAGTACGTCAAAAGTTTTCTTCGATCAGAATTCAGTGACGCAACAACTCGGAAGACATTCAAAATCAACAGAATTCAAAAATATGAATCAGGTAAATCAGTCGTACGAAAGATTGATCTCGATTCTATTACGTATAATTATAAACGATTACAATAGGTTAAATATATGGAAAGATCTACAGCATCGATATTCAAAAGACGTTCTTCACTAATTATGATGGCAATACCAATATCCAACGGAAACACTGCCAGCCCAATAACTGCAGATAGCAACGAGCAGTAAGTGCACATCGTTATATGACTGTGATTATATATAGAATTATTATTACACAATCCTAAATTACACGCTATATTTACAGTAATTAAGAATTTACAGTAATACTTACCGAATCATTATTTATAAATGTATTCTGGTTTGACGCAGTTGCTATTACTTTTATTATTTCCTGGGACTCCCGTTGGACGTGGCGCTAGTGGACATCGCGACGGTGTTAAAGCAGCTCATTGATAAAATATCAAATAGCCGAACAGATAGTCCTAGATAGAAATTATTTTTTTTTTCTTTTACAAAAACAAGTTACAATAAAATCTATACACGCTATTTATATCCACGTCTTCCTTATTGTTTGCAATAGTCTAGTCGAAAAGGATTACCAAAACATTTTATTAGTTAATGGTATGGCTTTTAAGTGGCAGAGCTATGTGATAAAATTTTTAAATAATAATTCTTATCTATTATGCTACAGCGACTATCAGACTAGTTCATTTGAAAGCGTGAATTTGTTTAACGTATTAGAAAGAGATGTTAATGTTTAGGGTAAACACCTTATGGTGGCATTGAGAAATAGCATCGCTTAGTACTACTACGACTATTACATCGATGAAAACATTAGCTGGATTCCACGGAGTTGGACGAGAACGAGTTTATTCATTTGTTGTTGTATGACATCTTCTGGCTAAATAACGACTAGTATGATTTACTCGACGTTTTGGTAAGCCCTGCAATTAATGCGTGCTTAAATACATACCAGTCTAATGGAAATTACAGACGAATCATTCTTGGCGCCTTAAGTCTTTATTAAAAGCCTCTAACTTTATCTCAATGATAACCATCCTTCCTGATGACGTTTACAGATCATTGAGTGCACGATATATCGATGTCTTTGACAACAAAATTGTTTAAAATATTGTATTCTCTTATTATTAGTTCAAGCGTTATGCGAATCGATACTTCTTTTGAATCTCTAAGGAATAGAAATATTATAAGGGTGATAACGAATATCGATTAAGGAATCTTGTTACGTCTACAGGACGACCTTCGAATTGAGGATGTGTAAAGGAAGCAAAATTTTATTAGCGCACTATAAAATTTAATTACAGAAAACGCGAGGGAATTTGTCGTATAGGCGTGCCAGTGTGCACACTCGTCACTCTACGTCACTGTATGTTCATGCAGATATTTATGTGAAAGACTAGGAGGTGCATTCGATACTTGGATTTGGATATAGAGCTTTGCGCAAGCGTTTACTCGGAGTCTGTTCACCACCTGTATGATTCAGTACGAAATGCGAATCAGCTTAGGGAAGTAAAACTGGAGAAAATTGTGTAGACATATTTTATGAGATACAGGGAACATTATTAGTCAATAATAATTGTTTTCCTTAGTCATTACAATGTTGTGCAGTGTTAAATTTAACATTGTGAATGTTTTTACTGCGAAAATCATGAAGAGTTTTGATGCATTTTTGAAGAAGGATTAAAACTTTTGAGAAATTAACATGCACTCTGAAGAAGAGGATATTGAATTAAAAAATGTCAATAATAAGAATCTTGACTTAAAGATTAATCATGATTCTACGGATAATTCGAAAAATCATGACTGCCATGACAAAATGATTTTATCGAGGAAAATGAGTCGCTGTCGGTCTTACGCGGAGTTATCAAAGTCATTGGAGATCCTTGGAAACGGAAGTAATAATAAAATTCAAATTGGAATCACTACAGTTTCTGTGATCAATTTGGAAAGTAAGGAAAATCCCAGTGAAAGATCCTCAGACGAATGTTTTCTCGACGAAGAGACGGCTAAGAATTTTGTTCGAATTTTGGGAAACGGAGTGAAGAACAATAATAATGAACTGGACAACAAAACAAAGAATTTAAACGGAGTAGTAAAGGCTATTGGCACAAGCAATGAGAATATTCAGGTAAGAAATAACAATGACACTGCGATACCATCATTATAAATTATAATAAAATTTTTGACATTTAGAAGAAAGAAATTCGCTCTACGCCAGAGCGCGACTCGTTAATTTCCAAAAAGGATGATGGTGGTAAAGTAACATCGAAAAGAAACTTAAAAAAAAGACATGCCCTATCACTCATAGATACTTTGATATCCGTTGCGATAGTGGGACCCTTCGTTATCGGGCATTGGAGAGGAATCTGGACCCTTATGGATTGTTACAGTGAAATGTGAGTCATTAAAATTCCCTGAAGTTTATTATCCTCCCCCTTCACCATGTATAACCTTGACATAATATATAACCTTGATTATGGAAATATTTTTTTTGGTAAACAATCGCACATATTTCCTCAAACTTCCATTCGTTCCACCCTGGTGTCAATATTTTCAATGCGATCAATGAACAATCGGTTGACTGACAATGATTTGTGTTCATCCTTTCGCATCCTAGATAATCAAACGATGACGTATAGGCTCTTCGAATAATTACACCATGCGAGATATCATTAATTTAGATTGAACATTGATCCCTTCATGATATTTTAACAGGGATACCAAGTACTTTATCCGTACGAGAATTAGCCTAATGAAATTTCGAATATTCTTTCTCTTTACAATGAATAAATCGTTAACGATTATTCCCGAAGTTTCTACGCGAAAATTGAGCTACGAGTAGGACGTAACTTTCCACGCAGCTTGTTTTCTCGACTGCGAATAATTTCCATCGTGTAGCAATCAATTAGTTAATTGGAGCGGATTCGAAATTAGCATTCCCTTGTGTCGTTTTTAATTCGATACTCTTGTACTCCCTGTAAACAAACATAAATCACGAGAGCTACCCCTCTATCGTACGCTAAAAATATTATACGGAAACGCGAGACTCTCTTTTTCATTACAGGTTCCCGGGTGTCCTTTGCTTTGTTCTTGGCACTGCTCTTCACATGCTTTACGCTGTTTTAAAGTTTCATCTTCATGATGCTTTCGCCAAGGAGATTAAGAAACGCAATGTAACTGCACGCCTTGGATCTAGAATCGTCAGGATGCTCTATATATATATCTTCAGTGTTACTTGCAATACACAATGGCGAGGAGGTTGGATAGTCTTCAATGATTATCTGGGTTCTCATGTTTGGTAAGAATAATTATAGATTTCTTTCTTTACTGAATATCCTGTAATATTAGTTTGACACTTATTCAAATTTGCATCTATAATTTTTTAATACAGGATTGTCGTCTGCTTCACCTCTACGCTTCTAGTTGCTCTAATTGTACTCCGATGCGTTCGGAATCTTCTTGCACCACCATTCATAATTGTGATCGACAAGTCGAATTATGTATTTCGATTTCCAACCAGATACAATAGAGTAAGTAGTATTTGCATTGATTAAAATTATTTCCATTGTATCGAAGGGCAACGTATTCTTCAATGGGATGAAAAAAGAATAATTATTCAATGAAAGGAGGAAAAACATTGGTTATCTATTACCGTAATAGATAGTGGAGAATTAAGTCTGTGCGGAGAAACAAGAGTAATGGGAATCTCTGATAAAGTAAAAAGTTTGTATGGAACATCTTGACTTATTCATAAGCTAATATTTGGTTGAGCAGCGATTACTTCATGACGCGAGCACTTTTTTGTATGTAATAATAGGATACGTAGGGATAAAAGTGACAAGCCAAGGTGAGAAGATTGTTGAAACCGAAGCTTGATTGGGATACAAAAAGGTGATGATTAACGTCGACTTTATCGTAACAAAAGCATGGAATTTATTGGCAGGAAATGCCACTCAGAAAAATCAGATCTCAAGGTGGCGAATCTTTAGTTCAGTTACTTTAGGGTGGATCGCTGTAGTCGCCAGTATTTCGAAAGCCATAGCCTCGCGCCAAGGAGACTTCGTTCGAATAAAGCAATCATTACAACCGTTTATAAATGTTCAAATCTCCCAATTGACAATCTTACAAAATCTATAGAATTCTCACGGTAATATTTTTATTTACGTAATACCGAACGATTAAACCGTATTCATCGTTCGATAAGAATAATTGAAATTATCAATACTTATTCAAATATACATGATAACAAGTTTAAGCATGAATGAAGTCTCAAGCTAATTTCGTTATTATACATAACTTCATTAAAATTTATACAATCTAGAAAAGTGATGGTACTTTGATTTTTTTTTTTATAATTGACTACATCACAATCCTTAAAGCTCCTCGAAATTACTGGAGTCTGCCAACCAGCATTGCCGTACGAACTGGCTCTACCTAACAATCTAATCCGTGAGTGTGCAGTATAGTTGGGATGATTATTACACGTGGGAGGGGGTTGTCAGAGACTGAAGAGGAGTAGAGTAACGAAGGCAGGGGACCAGGGGACCAGCGGACAGGAGAGTAGGGCTCTGTCCTGTGCCATTCCGTATGACACGATAATGTGATAGTGTTAGTCTGTGCTCAACAGTTGATAAAAGATAGCAGTGACAGAAGAGAGTCAGTATTCACCCGTTGTCCGACCTGTTGGCCCAATCCAAAATACATAGGTCTGGCGACACGGACGAATTAAAAAAAAAAGTCATCCGAGCATTATTTAATTAAAGTCTCAAGTCGATGGATCGCAAATCCAAAAGTCTGCTGGTCTAGTGTTATTTTACGTTTGTGATCAAATAAAGAAAAGGCCTTATTCGGCTAGAAACGTCACCGAAATAATATTATATCGTAAGGAAAGGAGCAAAAAAGGTGAAGGATTGTCAAATACGATCAACGACTTATGAGAAGATTCAATATCGATCCCACCACTCATATAATTTGAATGAAATATTTCAAGACGGAAGAATTCACTACTACTTTACAAAAAATAAACAAATGTCGTCCGGAACTCATTCACGCAGTAAGAGCAAACTTGTGTACCCTCTACCGAGAGGGTGAAGCTCTTACTTTGAATCTTTAAAGGAAACTTGAAGAATTTTCTTGATTTTTGTCTTTTATTGTCGAAACAATATAATCTCAAATAAATCTACACTCTTTTATATTACGAAAGATTTTTTTCGTCATATTAAACAAATAAGACTCAAGCGGCAAGATTGGTAAAAGAAAAGAAAATGGATGAAGACCTTTGACGACGTCTTAAGAAAAGCTTTTGCATCTAGTCAATATATATTAAATTCATAATCAAGAGAAAGATAAGGGAAATTTCATTCGGAATAAAAAAGTACCGATATTTTATCACTCCTGAACAATGCATAATGAGCAGTGCAACTAGTACAAGTGAAGACAGAAGAATGGTCGAACTTCGCGCAGCTGCCGGAATGGCTGGAGCTCTGGACAGGCCATCTTCGAGTCGTTTTCACTACACGATTCTAACGATACTTGATACAATATTTTCGGCAAGCGTCGCGGCGCCCGCCGTCGTTGGCTATTGGCGTGGTACCTGGGGTCTTAGCGATGTATATATCTATTCCGATGATCCTGTCATCAGCAGCATGGCGTCCATTGTTATTGGATTCTCAGGACTCTTCGTCTTCAACGTTATTCAACATCAACTCAATGAATTACTTCATCCCGACAAGCACAGATTATCGTACTATCTTGGATCCAGGATTTATACTGCTGTTTTTGGATTCTGTTGCGTTAACGCGTGGAGAGGATCTTGGCAGGCTCTTGACCTTTATACGGAATTAACGCCAACCACTGTCTTTGCCACTACGACAGTTAGTCTTCTAGCACTTGCCATTATGCGTGCCATTAGGAATATTTCGGCACCACCGTTTTCCCTCAGTCTTGACTCTTGTCCTGGCTATTTCGAAGTGCCTACCATGTTTCGAGTGAACGTAAGTAAACGCTTAAGACATGTTTTTTCACGCTTCCTTTACTGCTAATCCAGACGACCACATGAATCTTTAAGATCAATCGATCATAGATCAGCTAATATTATTCTTCGAACGCATGAAGACTCGAAATTCCGACTTTGTCTTGCACGTTCCTTATAATTCTGTCATACAGGAACGTAAAGAATTTGGTTTTTCACTCTTGAAAAAACATGCTTAATTTCTGCTTGATATTTATACGTATCCTTTAATATTTTTCTAACTTAACTCTATACATTTCTTGTTGATATCCACGAATCCTACTGCATCCAAATTATTCCGCATACGAATGCTACTTAAGGAGTTTCCCTGTTAAGAGAAATCTTTAAAGACCAAAGATTCTAGATGAAAAGATATGTTGATAAAAACTATTTTCGCACATCGTTCAGCTCTCGGTGTTGCATATGATCTATATATGTGCACAGTTTCCGGCTATCTCCCCCGATCGTCGACCACTATACGATCTATAGTATCGTATCTATACTGACACGCGATCACGTTTATGCGAACTAAACATTAGGCAAAGCTTTCTTTCGTTCTACTTTAACGAATCGATTGAAAGATTTATAATTATTCAAAAATGCATCGGAATATCATTCAATCCTTTACGTTCACGCTTATCGACAAATCTGACTTTATTTTTTTCAAGTTTAAAAAGTACCAAAAATTTCGTCATCAAGTTAAATTCACTTTTAAGCGTGTAGTCGAGTTATAGCGAAGAAAAGGAAACTGCAAATCTTAGTTCTGCACTTATCAATTACCGGTCAGTCGTTCGATGAAAAGTCCACGACCGATAAAGCTATGCTGCATTTAAAACTAACACTAGATACTGACCTTCTTTCTATCATACGATCAAGCTCGGTTAAGTCAGCTTAACTCCTCGAGCACGAATGTTTACGTGCGTCTACGTTTCCCCGATGGCTGGGTGACGCCATGCGTGCAAACACGTGCTGCCACGAATACGTCGCAATGACGGGACGAATTTAACGAAATGAACCCAAAAATTTGTCTTGCTCCTCTAACGATACTAATTTGATTGTATATAATTATCATGCATTTTTCAAACCTATACATTTTCAAACAGCACTCCAGACACTCTTTAATCTATTTAGAAAAATTGTGCGATACATTTTTAAAGTCCTGAAAGAAAAATAAGAAAAAAAAAGCGCTTTGTTCGTAAAGGCACCTTTTTATTTTTACTCAAGGAGAGATTTACAAAGGCGTCAGGCGCCGCACAACTTTTCTCTTTGGATTTAATACCGTGTAAACTTTATGTTTAACTCTATCTAATACATATTTATATATACTCTTATTAACACAGCAGGCCAAAGACAATAACTTGCCCGACAAACGTAGAATTGCTTTGTTCAACAGTACCAAATGTTCCCAGTATTGCATTTCGCCTTTGCTTGTTAGTACTTTTGTGATGTTTCACAAAGCTTGGAGAAAAAAAAAATTACAAACGTAAAAAATTCAACATTTAATTCTTCCCAACCATCTGATCTTGTAAATTTCATCCTTTGTTTTCACTGTAGCAAAAGAGTTATGCTAAGATTGGTGACAAAACTTTACGACCAAGAAGACAACCGATAAGAAAACGTTAAACATATATATATATA
>JARPRG010000289.1:2788726-2813307 GCA_031001745.1 Hartigia nigra
ATATATATATATACACACACGTACATATAACTGTCTAGATATATGTATATAAAACTCAATCGTACATAAATCGTAGAAAATGTCATTAAACGAATTTACACTTTTTCGCGATACACCCTTATTTACGGGCTTACCGTACTATTTATAGATCCACAAAGAACGTTTTAATATCGTTAAAATACCAAGTAACCAAGGTGTTAAAAGTTTCAACAAAGAAGAAGTTCGGGTAATTAGTTAACTAAAAAGCCTCTCGGCATAATGAACCATCGACAGCAACCGTTGCGTGGCAAAGAAAATAATGAGAAAATTCTAAGAAACGTCTGTAGTAGAAAATAATTTTGATTGAAAATATTGATAAATTTCATTTGACTTTTTATATTAGCAGCCTGTACATTATATAAACAAGATTCTTATCAATTCTTGCATATTTATTACCAACTGTCTAATAATTATCATGAGATATATTACGAGATACCATTGTTGATAATAGCTTCTCAATGAACCGCGATTCCTTGATCTAATTAATATGCAAGAATTATTACTCTAACAATATTTTTCATGTTACAGAATACAAGAGACTGGTCGTTGTACATATTGGATTGTGCCTTTAGCGTCGGCGTTGTTGGGACTCTTGTAGTATTTGTCTGGAGAGGAGTCTGGGTTCTTTTCGATATTTACCTGTTTCCGCAAAACCGTGAATATTCCGCTCTAGGCTCTCTAGTGAGTATTTATTAATTAATCACGTAATTAAAAATATATATTAATTGACTAAACTTTCCTACCATGATTGACCCTGTTGTACTGCTACCTTGTCATCAGACTCAATACAGATTGACTATTCTTGTGTTACTTCCAATTTTTGTTTACTGTTTGATCATCAATGATCCAGCGATGGAATATTTTCGATCAATACATTTTATTTCTTGTGCACTCGCTGTATACGTATAATAAATCTAATTCGCGCTATTAGATTGATTGAATCGTACAAAAAGGTTTAACCTCAAATATAATGTCACATAAGATTTTGCATGTTGGAACTACGCCACTGGTTCGATTATATAATTGAATATTCGCCAATTGCATGATTGTCGAGGCGCATGGCTGACTGGCCTGTGTATATGTCACTTTAATAGCGCTTGTTTATCACACCACGGACAATGATACCAATAAAATCATTCGCTCAATTCCTAAATAGATGATACTTAAGTGTCTGTATATATATATATATATATATATGTGTATGTATGTATGTATATCTATATCTATATCACCTACATACCTAGATACGAGTCCTGAACCTTTGACCTGGTAAGATACTGATATCTTTAAAGGTCAATCGATGAATCTTTGTCTGAACTTGTCCTAGGTACAAATGATTGATGTCAATCACTCACGTAATTAGTGACTCGCGAACCCCTTATTTTATAACGATTCAATATAATTCGTATACCCATTTCAAAATCATAGGTCAATGTACGTCGTTTATATGTTTTTTAAGAATGACGTAAAATATTGTGAAAATCAAACGGCTGGCTTTTTCTGAAAAATCAAAGCGCGTCTCTTTTGACTTTTAATGCTTCCGTAGGATATTACTGGTAAGCAAATGTCATGAATAGCTAACCAGAAAAAGGAAGGGCATGCGGATCCCGTGCTTCCTGTACTTGACATTGAACCAATGTTACGCGGTCTAAAGAAACTTAAGTAACCTTAAGTAACTCCTACTATTCTAGATACTACACATGACGGAACTGGACGTCACGATACACAGAACTAAATCATCCCACGTGTCCGAAGTTCTTTTGTGAATTTACTCTACATTCATCATACCGAAAGACAGAAAGAATATTTCTAGCTATAATTTCTACGTGACCGTTAAAGTCAAATTTTGTCAGCCTTAATCCTGACAGTCGTTAAACATTGTGAAAGTCGATTGAGTTTGAGGAATAAAAAATCATATCAATTGTATATTTAAGTGCAGTGTCTGTCTTCTATTGAGATTAATAACGGCGGTACGAAGGAAAATTAAAATCATTGGTACAGTTGATAGAGAAGACACGGCAAATTTCTACAATGACTTGGCTTACCATGAGCTAAAGCAGAACGGACAGTTTAGCAAGAAGCGATTAAATAATAGAGGCTCGCATTAAGTAGGTTAATTCCCCGGGATTCTCATACCTTTTTGCATTCCTCTTATCTAATAGGAACATTAATGTCCGTACGAAAAGATTGAACTTGATCTTATGTACTTGGACAGATCATATAAACTCTATTAAAACGGTCCCTTTTTATAATTTATTGTATAAATGAATTTTTAATTATAGTTCTAGTAATATACGACGTATCTGACTATCAAGATGGATACTGATTAACTTATTGATATTTCAGGTAATAGGTTACGCCTTAGTGGCAATAACATTTTTATTGCAACCACTGATGCGTTATGTCTGCGCTCGTCTAAAGGGTCTCGCACGTCTAGCAGCAGCGGATGCCTTCCTTCTCCTTAGCTTCCTGGGAACGGTGAATGTCTGGCGAGGTATCTGGAACGTTCTCGATCTCTGGTTGCTTCCCGAACAGCCTGAGTTATCCTGTTGGATTACCCATGTCGGTTGTTTCGTCTTTCTGATCCTGTTGAACTGCAGTAATTCAGTGCTTGTTCGCGGAGTTTATATCGATGCCGAGGAAGAAGAGGGAAAATGCGTAGTTTTTCCATGTCACTACTTACGACTCTTCTTCAAGGTAATATTTAAAAAATTCTTAGTAAAGGAATAATATTGGGTTCGATGTAATTCGAAGATTTGTAATTTAACGGTTTTTCTATTACACATTGCAGGTCGAGCGCGAGAAGAAAGAAGCGAGACGACGAAATCTTATAGTAGCTTCGAGAGACTTTTCGTCGCATAACGAAGCGAGAGGAAAGGAAGCTGAGAATGGAGCACTCTTGAACAGTGCAGTATCTACCATTATACCCGGAAATCCAGAATCCCTTGTATAAGAGAAAACGAGTCACTGAAATATTTAAAATAGAAGAAATAATAGATTATAAAAACTGTGCGGTATTAATTCCTTGGAACAGTGAATATTTAATTACGAATATTCGAAAGCCGGAAGCATCGTAATACATTCGAAAGGTACGAGCCGATCGGACGTGAAAATTATGAAAATGAAAAATTTCATTGTCGCGATTACGGCGGCCGTATAAATCCTGTACATAAATAATATGCTCATAGTTCGAAGAGGTGATTCTAAACAATGCGTGTTAGAAATAAATCGACGTGTAACGTGCGTGATATTAAAAAGTAAAAGTGACACGTGCAGTATTTCTCGTGGGTCCAATACTATGGCTGGCTACCTGAATTTTTCGATATTAAAGTATCGGTATGTCATTATCACAAAAATACAGTGAGTTGCGAATGGCTGTGAACGAGTATAAAAAAGTGCGTATAAACGTCCGTTGCACAATAATTATTATTAAACAAGAAGGTAAAAGAAATGATAAACGCACCGTTTGTAAATAACGAACTACGCGAAATTCTACAATTAGTGCATCTTCTGTCGAAACTATTAAACAATGTAGTTATGTATTAATAAATTACAAGTGATAAACGAGAGGGAATGACGGACTGTTGGAAGAGCGTGCATACCCTTGGCAAATACGTACATACCTACATACGAAGAAGATATTAGAAGTATAGTACGATTAAATGCTATTTATATATTTATTGTAATGAATTTTGGAGCCATTGCATGTCTACACGTGCGTATATATATGTATATACATATACACTATACGTAACGTCGGCTTGTCTAATTCCATGTAAATAAATCGCACTTTAATGTCTTTAATGTCAATCAACGCTTACACGTGATTCCCAAATGAGTCAGAGATAAGTTATTCATTGAATTTCATATTAATCATCCTCTATGTACCGATCCCTCATGAATAATAATTTCATACAAATCCAAATAACATAGAACGACAAAGATGTAAAAAATATTGAATTATAGAAATTTTATGTTGTTATGTATTATCTATGTAAAAGTTACAGAAGCGTAGCAAAGCGTATTTGCTGAATAATTGTTCGAAGGTAAGCGTGAGGAGAATCAACGACGAATCTAATATCGAATTTATTCGTACAAGTTCAAAGTCTCGATTAATTTGTTAAAATGGGACGTGTATAGGGACTTGTATGAGAAACAAAAGGACCTTGGACAACAATGGTAATAGATTATACACGATAAAAGGATCATTATGAATTGGCCTAACCTTCTCCCCGGCATCCTGTACACCCTGCAGTCTCTGCTCTTATGCAGCAATTACGACGTCACGACGTACTAATAATTAATTAACTGGAATAACGATGGGACAATAGCGGTACGCACGATGGGAAGTGCTTAGTTCTGCGATCATCGGCTGCCCTCCTGGCCTATATTTATTATTTATACAATAGCCAGAGTCGGTACAATTGATAGGGAAGGTTGGTGCAGGTGGAGGGTTTCGATATTCCTTATACGGTCAATTAATTATTTACATGCGTCGATGGGTAATTACACTATTGGAACGTAGGGGTGTTTGCACAAGGGCAGAAGATAGGAGTGACCTTGATTACACTAATCAGATATATCGTAAAGGCTGGATAAACAATTTAATAGATGGAGTAAGGAATAGTTTAGCCAAAGAAAGACCCACGGAAATTGTTACTTTTGTACAAGCAGAATCACAAAATTCTATTATCTTAATGTTTTATTTAGATCTTTAATACAAACGCGTCGCGACGGTGCACGTGTCATGGCGCTTTTACGCAAACAGCTAGACGCTTTACGTAATGGTACTTGGCAATTTAAAGCTTGTATTCCCCTTTTTTCTTGTTTAACGAAAAATACTTTGGCGGCTAACGAGCACTCGGGAGGTTGCGTAATAAACTGTCAACGTCGCGACGGCCGGTCATGCCACATGTGGCCCGAAAGAAAAGTTAACGAGACTATTTATTGATTGGTGCAAAAATAAAGCGTTTTTCGTTGCCCAGTGCCAATTTTTTTATATGACGATAGATTGTTTTTTTGGTTTTATGTCAAAAGACTGTAATTAATTATGGGTTAGTTTCTCGAGTCAGTTAAGGGACTCGAGGGACTTTTATCAGGACTTACGGAGATAAACGAGTCGTGATAATATTTCGTAGCTTAACGATTTCAATTATTCTTTCTTTAGAAAATGATTAGGACGAATTATTTTTCTTCGTGAATTACATGATCTAAGCGTACAACTGACTCTCTCGTGTAGCAAATATGTAAATTGTCATTGAGAACTATGATATGTCATGATGCACATGGATTATTTTATTGTGAAAACAAAGAAACTGTCAATGAGTTTTTAAGAGAAAGTGACAAATGTAACGGAGCAAGTAATTTCTTAAGAGCAGAATAATTTATGAATAAACAAATGTAAATGTTATATTTCATGTTTAAAGGGTTTGTAGGATAAAGTATTCGAACAACGCCGATCGATTGCCAATCAATCGCCAATGGTCGGTTTGTCTAATGAGGAAAGAGTGGGGAGTCTATTTGAGGCGTTGCGACTTCACGAGTGCAATAAGAGTCAGTTCGTAAGTCGTATGAACAGGAGGTGAGAAAGTGCCACTGATCGTAGTAAAATAAAAACAACTAAGGACGTAGATTGGCAGACTATTATAAAATAAAAGTCAGTCGTTCGAGTGCTAGAGAGTTTTATCAGTTTATTGAGAGTTTCGCCCACTCGGAGGTGAAGGGCTTGTTAAAAAAAAAAAGAAATAACAAGAGGAAACCTTGACAATCGTTAAAAGAATGGGAGCCGATGACCCTCTTGCTGACGAACCACTGGTATCGGTCGAGTTTGAGGTTTTCGGAAAGGTGCAGGGTGAGTTCCGTAAGGTTACGTGTTTCGAGTATATTTGAGGCGTCAATCGTTCTCTGAATTAAATAATCTGAATACTCAGAGACAGTATATCGCGTTTTTAGGGGTGTATTTCACGAAATATGTGAGAGATATCTGCTTGCAATTGGGAATAAGCGGCTGGGTGAAGAATAGTAAAAAAGGCACAATCCTTGGGAAGATGCAAGGACCACGTGCCCTGGTCGATCAAATGTAAGTGAGTCTTACGTACGAATAATTAAGAAGCCAAAGAATAATAATAAAAATGAAAATACATAAGAAGAAACCTGATTACCTATTCCGCGTAAAAGGAAGAGACAAATCGTGATGATCGCTTACGCGTAATTCGTATTCCTGGTATGTAACGACACTTGCGATTACGCGCAGGATCTTGCGATGATTTGAAAATTGGCGAGTGACGTAGTCAAGAGGCGCGTATATAATTCCTTTTTTGGAAAAGGTTATCACGTATGACGTCTTTCCAAGTATCTCTCTTTCTATGTATCCTCTCTTTATTCCCTCTTTTCTCGGATCGTTTTGTACTCGTTGACCGTTACACGCGTGACCTCAGTGGCAAATTGAGGAGTACCATTAGGTCGAAGACTGGCATTAATAACGATTTAATGGAGTAATGAGGCCTCCGATGCATCACCATCTTCTTCGTCCGCGAGTCATCGCCGAATTACTCGAAAGACTTGTTTTGCCCTCTTCTACGACCACTGATGCTATAGGTATATTCCTATGGATAGGATCCATATCATAGAGTCCAAGAGACACTGTCCTCGTTTGATACCGTCTTTCAAAAGAGTGCGGATCATCGAAGGCCGAAGGGTGTGAAGAGAATCGAATCGAATCGCCGTTGTTATTTCGAGAAGTGAGCCAGACCTACTGATCCATTTTCCGTGTTTGTACATAGTACCCAGTTACGATAGGTGAGATCAAGTGCTTGGTATGTTATGTATCAAGTGCTTAGAGGATTGACACACGAAGACGCTCGCAAGAGTTTTGAAAGTATCATAAGGTGTTGTTCCTAATGGATTAACATTAGATAAACAATATAAATGAATCGTTAGAGATAAGGAACAAATGAATCGTTAGAAATGTAAAGAACAAATTTTTATGATATTCATGGATTTACCTTTGAATGGATTAATCAAATTAGCTTGTCGATGTTCGTGAACCTGTTCGACGTATAGCTTCTCGGGTCTAGGCCAAAAGCATCATTTCCTGGCTTAACCCCAGAAGGAAGTTGATTCAAATTAAACCCTGACATTCTTGAAATATTTTCAAAACATTGCACATTGTATTTATATTGTTGCCAAAGTTCCTTGAGACTTTGATTTGACTACTGCATTCCTTCTTGTTGCATTGACAATGTATCTCTTAGCTATGGTCAATAGCTTAGCTCCTCTTTATTCGAGTATTCCACTTGGTTGATGCTGTATAAAAATATCTGAATACAGTCTGATTAGATGCTAATAATAATTAAGGAGTATTTAAAGTGGTATGTGTAAGGTATGTACCTATACTAGATATATAAACTGAGAGAGAAGATAGTTCAGTGGTATTAATGAGCAAATGACAACTTTGATAGCCAATTTGGCAACCAGGTAAACATTTTCAATGGCGTAGAATGACGTGAAATGTTTACTGAAACTTATTCTGTCATATTGTTACAGGGCACAATGGTTGTCCACTGTAGGAAGTCCCGGAAGTGTGATCGACCATTGCGAATTCACAAACTGGGAAAATGTTCAGAGGCCACAATACCAAGGATACACGATTCGCTTCTAATAAATGGTGTACCAGGAATTCCTCTGTTGGACTGTCGTCTGACAGGTGGTGGGACTCTGTAAGATGACTGGGACGTTAATTAATTAATTATCAAGTGACCATCCGCAAATCACATGTGCCAAGAAATGTACAAGGAGAAGAGATTACTAGAAGTAATCAAATAATAATGACGAAATGATTTTTAAATAGCCTGTTATTATATTGTGTGTATGTACAGCCTTGTATGGAGAGAATTATTTATATGTAATAAACGACACAGAATATTTCTACGAAATAAATCAATTTAAAAAAAATATATATATTCACACTGGTAACTATATTTCAGATGGGATCAGCTTTATTATTGGAATATTGTCCCAATTCTTTACGAACGATAAGGATTTTTGTTAATGTTTATGTTCATTTCTATTTGGCTTTTTAATTCTTTAACGTGACCACTTAGTTAATTATATTGTATCTGAAGAGCCGATTGTACTTATTGATTAGTCAAATTATAAGTATCAAGTTGCTTTGGCAATCGATCTTTCTCCTGATCCTTGGCCATATGCACAGGCTGTACACCCAAGGAGCAATCATGTTCATTAAAATTATTATTATAGACGAGGACTCGCCAAATTCTACTGTTTCCTCGTGTCCAAATATTAGCGTATGTTGTGAAAGAATGTATTAAACTTTTTGATTATTACGTGTCATTTTCTTGATAGTTTTTTTTTTCTTCAGCAAAGAAATGTCTCAATAACTGCACGCTCAAGTAACTTGCTTACGAGCCTAATGATATTTTGACGATATTAACGAAATTTACGCTAAACTGAAAGTTGTGATCAAGAGCACTTTTTACGGTAAATATTTTACAACCGACCATTGACTTATTTGTGTAGAGTAAAGAGATAATATTTAAGCTGACTAAGAGCCTAACACCTTACGTAATACAAAAGCCGTAGGAATAATAAAAGTCCCAGTACTTTTGACTCAAAGCTCATAATACATAACTACACTGGTTTTATAGTCGTAAGTCTGCACAATGAAAATTTTTATTGCAACAATAGTGGCTCTGCCATTTTTGCAAGCGTCCCTTTTCGAAGAATATAAAAAGGTAGAGGCCGAGAAAAATGAATTTCAAGAATTGATTGACACAACAGCTCTGATAGTGAATGAGAATATAAAAATCTTAAAGACTCGTTATGTGGCGACTATTAATACCGGTAGTGCCATAAGTAAGAGTGTCTTGAAAAAAATTCACTCTGGCCTGGCTACGCCCCATAAAAAGCAGGATATAACGAGAAACGTATTAGTCTTTGTGAATTTGAATTCCAACGTTTCAAATCTGATATTAAAAAACATACAATCCTTTGCTAGACGTGGAAGATTTCTATTGTGCGTCACGGATCGTCTTAATAGCGAAACGGATCTGAAGGAGAAATTCTTAAGAGAATTACAGGATCTTTGGGTGAATAGAGTATCCCAAATAATACTGATAGCAATAGTTAAGAATAAAGTTAACGTCTTTGGTTTGGAATTGTATCCTCCCAATGTCTGTTTCCCGATAAACGTGATAAAATTAGCCACGTCAAAAAACGGAAGTCTCATTTTGAATGCGCCGCTTTATCAACGAGTGAAGAATTTAAATGGCTGTCAGTTGCGAGCAGTCACTGCCAACGGATTGCCGTACGTGGAAGTTTACATAGAAAATAACATAAGGAAAGTACGTGGCATCGAAGGAAACTTAATAAACATCATAGCGGAACGAATGAACTTTACCCTTAAAATAACTGATACTCAATCTGGTATCAGGATCAATTTAACTAACAGTGATTCGAAAGAATTTATACGTGTAAATTGGTCAGATATTTGCTTTGGCGCAAAACAAGTGACTGCCAACGTAGATGTTGAAGCTAGCGTCTTTCTATGGGATTGCGAGAAGGTCTGGATCGTACCAAAATCTCAACCGCTTCTTATATTAAAGCATGAATTTTTACCGTTCGACAGATACGTTTGGATATCACTTTTCGTTACAATGACGATAGGAGTTGTCGTTTCCAAAACTTTTGTCAACGATAAATATACAGCCACGCTTATGTTATGGTCTTTCTTTTTGGGTATATCAGTAGAAATGACGAACACACCGAAACGTTTGCCTGCAAGAATATTTCTGACTGGTTGGCTCATTTGCAGTTACGTCCTTACACGTGCTTATCTTAGTTCTATGGAAGGTTTTTTAACGAAACCTAAATTCGAGCCAGAGATCGATACGTATGATCAATTGATAGATTCAAATATTCCTATCAATGGAGTAAAGTATACGCGTATGTATTATTGCTCTGAAAATGATACGATTAGCAAAATTATATGTGAAAGATTTGACCCTCGTTCTATTTATGAGGTTTACGATGATATTAAAACAAAGGGCATTACTTCGGCTTTTATAGTAAAATCAGGGACTGCGAGGAATTTGAAATTGCTACGGGAGCATGAACATCATATTATGAAAGAGAACGTAATAAAGTATACAATAGTATTTTATGTACAGCTTGGTGTACCATATCTTGAGGAAATTAATCGTATTATTAGTTGTATGCTTGAGACCGGATTTATTGAATTATGGGTGAGACAGAATATGTTGACACAGAGTGCTCCGAAATTTCATCGGGTCAAATTGCAAATACGACATATTTCGGGAATGATGTGTATAGCAGCCATAGGATATACCATCTCGATCTTAACATTTATTATTGAATGTTTCGTCGGATATTGCATACATTATAAGAGAAAAAATATGTAACGATGTATGGGTAATTGCGAAATTTCTCTATTTGAAGAAAATATCGTAGACATTAAAGAATTCTGTGTTTCTTAAGTCATCGTTAAAATATTTATTTGTACAATGAGAGAGAACTTTAATTCTATATTGGTATTAAAGTTAATCTACGCAGCTTGTTTTAGATTTTAATTGAAATCAACGATAATTAAGATATTGGACCACCAACGTTCAAAGCGAGACACATCGAAATTGAGAATTATAAATGCTGTAGAAAACCAACGTACGAACGCAATGCGACTCTCTGTTTAACTTAAGAGATATTTTAGATACCTTGAATTTTCTAATCTCAAGAAAACTCAAAACTCATGCGACTGAATAATTGCTCGATTAGGATAATTGATTTTCTTTTTCTTTATAAGATCACTCCTTATTTGATCTAGCAATAGTTTATTATGCAAATGTTTGCAACACTTGAATAACAATGGTAAAATACCACTTTTAACTCTTGAATATCAGTATCGGGAAGTTCATCAATTAATGAGATTTATAATGGATCGTAGAATCTTACTTAATTCTAATACTATCACTAAAGAGTGATAAGGTATTCTAAATACCAAGAACCGAAGTTACCATTTTGAAATCACAGCTGAGGACTTTGGAAAAGGCCTCGTCACGTTTTCCCTTCGTATATGAACGTAGCGTCAAGCATAAGCTGAGCAAGATGATAATCACAATGATTTTCCGGTAAATGTCTCGACACTCTACGAACTAGTTCAACAGTATCGTCATTTGAACAATTTGTAAAAACTTCTCCTGGTAAATTCTGCAACAAAAACAAAAACCAAGAATCCAAATTATATCAGTTCCATATGTAGCACCGAGCACAGCTACGTTAAACTTGAGTCATTATACTGACAAGGCTCTCTAGATATTTAGTGAGTGCTGGAATTATTCTTGAAACTTCTTCAAGAAGATCAGGTGTTTTGGACAGGTAAGCCATCATTCGTTTTCCAGCAATAGACAATAAATTACTAGCCAACGTTTCTGTATCATTTACAGCAGTTACAACCTGCATTTAACAAAAGGAAAATGCATTAGCGTAGAAAGAATCGTGAAAGCGGCAACGGGTCGGAAACGATGTATTCTTACTTCTTCTGCCAATCGATCGAATCCATTGATATACAATTGGCAAACTTGATGAATCCGTAATTCATCATTATTGATTTTCCAAATGGAGGCCAGTGTCTGGCACTTGCTCATCCATAGAACCGCCTGAGTAGAACTTAAATTCTGTTCTTCGGTAGTTTCTTGGTGAATTGAATCCATAGAAGCAGTGATAACGCGACATAGAAATTCCGTTCTTGAGCTATCCCTCTTATCATCTCTATACCACGTAAGCATTGCTTTGTCGGTTATGTCTTGGAAAAAGTACGGATGCGCCTAAGCAGAAGAGTTTTTATTAAATCAATAAACAATGCGAAAATATTAATGTACTTACCACTGATTCAAACAAATTGTTAAGTGGTTTGCTAATTTTAAGATTAAAATGTGCTATCATGTGCAGCACATTGGCCAGTTGCAGATGCAGCATTACCAACTCGTACCAGGCTGGTGTCTGCGAAACAGCCAATGCAGCAAAGGGCTGAGGACCAACCGGATGTCCTTCCCACAATTCTTCGGTCTTGACAATTGAACTTTTTTCAGCCTCTAATACTTCAGCCTATTCGTAATAAGTTATTATATTAAATACCAGAATTCAACTGATAGGTGATATTGGAATATGAAGAAAAATGTCTTACATCCAAGAATATATCCAAAAAAGTGACACAGTGTTGTAAGAATATTGTCAATTGTATGTCGGAAAGACCAATGTCCTGCATACACAATCTCTCCTTTGGTAGTTTACCAAGTTTATTCATGAGCTTGGCAGCTGCTTCCATTCTTTTTTTCATATGTAGAGTCCAAAGAAGACAACAAACACCTACGATAAAATTTGATTGATAACAATATTTTATTGATTTGTCTGTTATAATTTATGTGCTTACCTTGTCGCATATGCTTCATAGGAATTTGACGTAACACTGCTAGCGCCGCATCTAAAGCTTCTAATACCGTAACATCTTTGTTCCACGCCATTACAAATTCCCAGCAAAGATTCGCTAGCAAAACGCTACTAGTTAAACTATACGGAAAGTGACGTTTCAACAATGAAATTTTGTCTGAAAAATTTATGTAATATTGCATGAAATGATGATACTCGTTGATCAATAATGTACTGTGTAATCTTATGCTTAGGTACCTAGTATAAAGGCTTGTGCAGTGGTATCAGCTTTGGCTTCGCTACCAATTTCTACGGATACAGACAAGAGTTTCATTTGATCCTGCTGAGAAAGTTCAGCCGCTGCAGCCTCGTCCAAGGAGCCAGCCATTTTAAGAGAATCGATCGACAATTCCATATGATCAAATTCAACATCCGTAGTGTCTATTAAACGCGCTGGATCCAGGCAGGCTGATGCCAGCCATTTGGCAACGATTTCAGACACAGATCCTATTCAACATTGTAATTTAAAAAAATCCACGCAAATTATAGTAAAACAAGAATTTAAACTTTTGTACCTTTTCCTTTGGAGAGAACACTTCCTAATGAAATATCTATTTTTTCAAAAGATATCGAAAAGAAAGTAGTTGTACTATCCGATGGAGGCGGTTGGCTAAAATTACAACATTTTCTTGATAAAGCATGATATCAAATTAATAATAGAGTTTTAAAAAATCTAACTGACCTCACGACGGCATTCAGTATTGCAATATCCTCCAAATTACTAATGAGCAACGTAAATTGACAAGTATCTTTGCTAACATTTTCCCATTCACTGGTTGAGCTATACGTCTCATCCTCCGGTGTCGCATTGGTTTTGTTATCTTCATTTTCTTCCATTTTCTCTACCTCATTGCCATTTTTTATATCCTCACCTTCATTCCCATTATCATCCTTAACTCTATTATTATGTAGTTTATCACGATTCTTTTCAATGGTCATAGCTACGGCTCTACACACCAGAGCAGCTGTCAATGCTTGAAAAGGTTTTGTAGAATCTGTCAAGGTATTCCTAACGTCCCTCCACCACGAGGAAACTTCGTTGTATTCTGCACATATTTCTTCGGCATCTTCGAACACGAGAAATTTAATCGCTTATTTCCCTACTCGTATTAAAATACAGAACTATTCAGAGGGAATATAGACAAAAAAATATATTCTTACCGTTTAAGGAACAAACTGCATGTAAAAGCTGAGTGAACCGTTTCAATTCCATTTGTAGAGTTGCTCCTGATCTTTTGTTTAACCAATATATCAGAGCAAATTGCATCATTGTTAATGGCTGAATATTACTTTGTGCCGCAGCTTCACGCCAGGTTGTAACTGGATCGTTTGAATACATCCATCCTTGGTATATTAATTCAGCTGAGGAGTATGTACATTTATAATTATCCTGTCCAAGATATAATTCAAAACTTATTTGAATGAATATACTTACAGATTTGACATTTTTTCTCAAAAGTCAAATCTTTCTGTAATATTACAGAACCTGAATTGCCAAATTCAAAGCATGATAGAAAATCTAAGAAAGTTCTTCCATCTTCTTTAAAGGTCACTCTTCCTTGAGATCTGGGATTTGCATTTTTAAAATCATTTAAAGTCTTTGAAAGCTTTAGAATTCTATGCACCTCCCTTTCTGATGTTAATAACATTAATGACAATTCCTTTCCAGTGGGAATCTTATCGGATGCAATGGTATCATATTCCGGAGGACAATCAAATTGTGAACGTACGAATTTATAGAATTCTATTACTTTTTGTAATTGCGTGGACATTTGATAGAGAGATTTTGCAACTGGTTCTAGTTCATCCTCTTCTGAAATATTTGAAAAATACATATGATACAATGAGAACAATTCTAAAAACCTACAAAACTCTAATGGCAAGTGAATGACAATCGTAAATAATGATATACCGTATTGCACAAGCTTATCAACAAAGCAGTTTAGTGCTGCAAGTAACGCATCTGGCACGATATGCTTGTTGTTCATTAGCATTTCAATAACCTGTAGTCTGACTTCATTAGTTTTTAAATCAAGACATATATTTGCCACCTCGTCAATCAACTTTTCCTCGTCAAACTCTTCCTCGCGCATAAAGGTTTTCAATTTCTTTAATAGATGAACGTCTCGAGCCCTTTTACCATTTTTACTACTGAGTGCAAAATGAAAAGGCACCGTGATCTCCTTTAGTCCTCCAAGAGGATCCATGAATACGCAAGGATACTGAGCACCATTGTTATGATTTATAACCATGTCATTAAAACCCAAAAGCCCATAATTTGTATAAAGTAATCTGAAGAGTAATGACAATTATTTTTTAATTCAATATTTAAACTTAAGACGCTCAATAGAAATGCTGCATCATTACCTACCGTCCATTTTTACATGCAGAAAATGTTGTGATCTTAGTACCCTGCTGTGCACCCCAAATATCTATGATCCCTTTCTTAGGCGCATAAATCACTAAGAATAGTGCGGTACGCAAGGGATGTCCATGGGACGTCTTAGAATGATTCTTCCCATGACCTTTGTTCGATACGCGATGTTTCTCTTCGGTAACTTCGATCCATCCACACTGGGCATCCCTATAACCTTTCCACATTCTTAAAGCAATGCCTCTTCTATTGTCTATCAAAGTGACTCTACCCATGGCATCGGTGACAACGGAGAACATCTTATTTGGACTGATTATTATACAGTCACCCTCTCTCATAATATCACTCAGACCAAATCTACAAATCATAGCTTCCGCTGGCTCTTGCACCGGTCCCTTTACTTTCTCAGGAGAATTAGGGACCTTCGAACTTCCACGGAACCAGCTGCTCAGAGAAAACATATATTCTTCTGTATCGGTTATAGATGAGAACTTGTGAAAATCTTAGTACTACTTACGGAACGGCTGTTCCTATAGCACTGGCCAGTTTACTAGCCATTGCGATGGCAACATCGGATAAGACCGGCGCAGTTCCTCCCTCTAATGCATAATGAAATCCAATAAATGGTCTTTTGCCTGTTGCTATGATCAAACTGTGCTGTGGAGCACTAGAGCGATACGTGGCATTGTATCCACCGCAAATAGACGCAGTCATTAAGTGATCAAAGGTATTAACCGACGTTGTACCAATGACTTCGCAATCGTTTGTAATGTCTTGATTTTTGAAACCCCATTTCTTATAAGCCAGATTTGCCGTTGGTGGCTTATCGTTACAATTCGCCTGTACTGAAAGAAACACTATCGTTACTAAGTCTTAAATCTTCTTTCGTATGCAACTAAGGTGTTTGTGTAATATTGCATTGGAAAAATGTCGAGTTACCACGAGCTAGATGGTTTCTACAAGCTCTGAGGGTTGAAAATAATGGAAATCCCTGTAGTATGCATACAGCACTGCTGTACGATATGTAAACTTCTTCCGACAAACTGCTGTCGCCAGTATGTCTTGGTGCAGAATACGACTGACATTTTATTCCTAATACTGCTTCATTATGAAGCTGCTCTTCTATTAGTAATGCTCCTGTCTATAAGGGAAAAAGAATCCTGATATGAAATTCATGAATCATATGTAATTTACAAATTTAGCTGGTGCTTACTTCTGTGTAAAATCTAATAAAACCTGTCGAAAACCCTACGGCAATGCATGTCCAATCTGGACCACTACCAACACTTGCTTTACCCAGTGATATTAGAGGAAGACACACCACCGAAGTTATCCATTCACTAGAACACAATTCAATAACTACATAGTATACATTAAAAGTTTATAATTATTTTATTATACCAATACCATGAATATAGAATTATTTATTTATCAGATTAAGATCCCATGTCAAATGCTTACTTTTGTTCTACTGCAATTTCTCCATTCCACGTTACATGAAATTTATTTTTAATTTCTCCTGTCTCTTGAGAATCCCATTTTGCTAGAAATATTTGTTGTATAGTTGAAGAACTGCTCTTAAGATTATACCAGATATAAATAATACATCTAATCATAGGCTAATTATTTCCATTTTAAGACAGCATATGGTAACGTACAAAATTGAACTGGAAAGAACTTGGAAAGAACTTTTTTGGCCTGTTTATTAGTTATATCATTATCAATATTTAATAGAACTACCATTTAGTACTTACACGACAAAATGACAATGTTTTTATTCCATGCCATTACCAAGACATCTCCAGCTGATGACAAGGCAATCAAGATATCTTGAAGGGGTAATTCGTTTCCAGGAACATGATCAACTGAAAAGTTAGTTTGATGATTTTAACCTTATTGACACCTGCTATAAACATTAGCAATAAATGGTAAAATGCACTTTGAAATATTTAACTCACATTTAACAACAGCATCGCCAAGTAATCGATCCTTGACGTTAGACGGATCAATTAAATTTGCGATCCCTTTAATTTGACAGGACATGTCTCATAACAGTAGCAACAAAAACTCCTTTTCGAGTTGGACAAAGTAGATTACACTGGTCAAGATAAATTAAAAGAGTAATACAGTTTGGTTCGGAGGTTGCGAACCGCAACATGTTTTTGAGAATGATCTTATACTGCAGAGGTTTTCCCATGAGTTTTTCAAACGTCGGCTCAACGTTTACCAGCAAGTTAATACATCTGTCATTTTAATGGAAGGGATATTCATAAGAATGATAGTGTCACGTAAAGATATGAAAGTGACGTAATTCGTCAGATGAAAATGCGATTTTCCTTACCGCATTCGCTAATACCAATCGCAAAAATAAATCTTCGGTATCGCGCTACTTCGCTTTTCCATGATTTTATGAATTTTCAAGTCAAAATGGAACACACGTGTCTGCATGACATCACGTGACGTTACAAATGACGTCAAAGGATCTAGCCGCTTATCCGGCATACGATTGGACACATTAAACGACCAGAGCCAATCGTAAGTCACGTCTCTCCGCAATGGTCGCGTAAAATCTTCGGCCATCTTGTTATTATTTTCGAAAATCTTTAGGTTGGGTTTTGTGACGACGTAGTGCCGAGTTTTCTCGTTTTCTCACGAAGAAAATAACACGAAATTCGCATGCAACTCGAGCGGCGGGGGCTCGACGAACAACGGCCTCGGTGGGTATCGCGCGTTCACGATTTCTACCTTTCGCTCGCGAACGCAAAACGGCGAAAGCAGAAACGCCAGAGACTTGAGAGAGACGGAGAGAAAAGACGAGTGTGTGAAACGAGGAACGAAGTTGATCGCGCGCGGGAATCGTCGGTTGTGTGTTTGGGCCCTTTTGTGCTTGTGAATAATCGCGACTCGGCATATCGCGATTGCCGGTGCTGCGAAACGTGTGTTTTTTTACGTCTGAGACGAGAATTTGTGTGCGGGAGTCGAAACGGTATGTCCAAGCATCTCTCAGGAGACTTCGCCCGTTGGGCAACGACGCAACCAGAGAAAAACGCAACCCGGGCCTCGAAAACACGCTAAACCAAACCTTTGTCTAGATCTATTTGACCTTCCTGATACCGCTCTTCGTCGCGCGATCCTTCTTATTGAAACCGCTGAGAGTCTTTCAGATCCACCAAATAACGCGCTATTACAATTTCACATAACCTTCTTTGCGTTTGTCAAATCTAGGTTAGGTTGGATGGTCGCAGTGCGGTGACCTCCCCCGCGGCACGTTTTCTCTGGTTTTTTCCGTTTTTGCGAACAAGCCACGTCCTCCTGATACTTTAGCTGCTTTGATGCGTGTCCTCCGAAGTTTTCGCACGTGTAATTGCTCTCAAAGAGACAAGTATACTATTTTCTATGAAAGAGCGAAAATTTCGTCTATCTTGCATCTATGAATTCCAGAATTCATTTTTTCTTAATTTCGTCTAACTTCTCACCTCGTCAACGATTCTACTTGCACTTTTAAATGACGCACAGCAATATTTTGTAAAAAGCTGCTCCAATAAATCTATGTATATAAGATGTAGTATTTTACTTTGTATTCTATACAAAGGACCATACAAAAGGCAAGATCTTAACTGTATCTATTGATGTTATTAAATATACAGTAAAAACAATTACTGTAATACGAATGTTTGTCTTATGTATTCATGCATATTTGCATACATTATATCTTTCTAGCTACCTGGTTAATTTCTATTATTGTAAACAATAACTTTTCTGAATATTATAATCATGAGTACCAATTTACATACAGTATCTATTTCTATATGATCGATAGTATAGATATAAATTTTTAAATAAAAATAAAATTTAAATTCAAACAGCATTTAAGGATTCATACAGAATATTTATACGGATAAATTAATTGTTCTATATATGAAAATTTCATATTAATTATCCCCATATTATCAGATTTCTTTTTGTCAAATTTTGAAATATATACAATTTACTTTTTCAAAAAGTACAATGTAAATCTATCTTATACGCATTAAACTTATTATATACTATACATCATAGTTCGTATTTATTATTAGTAAATGAAACGCAATAAATTATCGGATCTGATATTCCGTAATGTAGCGATAGCTATACGAAACTAATCACGCCTTAAAATGTTAATAAAACAATTTTCCTTTTCATTTAGATTGAGTGTGTGAAAACAAATCCTCTAACTAAGCATTATGGCGACATTGGCTGAACAAGCATCCAAGCTGCTGGATTTTAACCAGAAATTGGACATAACACTCCTCGATAACATAGTAGGATGTATGTATACTGGGATGGGAGAGCAACAACGAGTTGCCCAAGAAGTGCTTACTACACTTAAGGAACATCCAGATGCATGGACACGAGTTGACACCATTCTAGAATATTCTCAGGTACTACGTCTTTCTGACACTTTGACATACTAGACTCGCTAATGAAATATATTTTAAGAAAATACATGGAACATTTTTGTTACAGAATCAACAAACAAAATACTATGCACTACAAATTCTGGAGCAAGTGATAAAGACACGGTGGAAAGTACTACCAAGGAATCAATGCGAGGGAATAAAAAAATATATCGTAGGTCTCATTATCAAGACAAGCAGTGATCCTGAAACCATGGAGGCCTCCAAAGTTTATCTTAACAAACTGAATATGATCCTTGTCCAGGTAAATCGATAAAGGAATTTTCATAATATATTACATATCCTGGGCATTCGTTGCAAATATGAATGAATGAATCTGTTATCTTTATAAACTCTACATGCAATCGGCTCCTTGTTTCGCAGGTATTAAAGCGTGAATGGCCAAAGAACTGGGAATCATTTATTGGCGACATTGTAGGAGCAAGTAAGACGAATGAAAGTCTGTGTCAAAACAATATGGCCATATTGAAGCTATTGTCAGAGGAAGTATTTGACTTCTCTAGTGGACAAATGACGCAGACAAAAGCGAAACATCTGAAAGATACAATGTGTAGCGAATTCTCACAGATCTTTCAGCTTTGTCAATTTGTCATGGACAATTCGCAAAATGTCCCGCTAGTGGCTGTTACTCTAGAAACTCTATTGAGATTTCTTAACTGGATTCCCCTTGGATATATCTTTGAAACTAAGCTTATCACCACCTTGATATTCAAGGTATGATCTTGAGAAAAAAGATATTTAAAATGACTCTTATGACTTTGGCAAGTTTGTTTCTATAATTTCCTCATGTACCTTAATTAATATTTGCAGTTCTTGAACGTTCCGACATTTCGAAACGTCACTCTCAAGTGTTTGACCGAAATTGCTACTGTGACTGTGACCAATTACGACGACATGTTTGTAGTTCTATTTGCGAACACGATGCAGCAGCTGGAGCAAATGCTGCCTCTTGAAACTAACATTCGAGACGCGTATGCGGTTGGCCAAGATCAAGAACAGAATTTTATTCAGAATCTGGCCATGTTTCTCTGCACTTATCTAAAAGATCACGGTCAGCTGGTAGAGAAGAAACAATTGAATGACACGCTACTAAAGGCATTGCACTATCTTGTACTGATCTCGGAGGTCGAAGAGGTTGAGATATTCAAAATTTGTCTGGAATATTGGAATGGTTTAGCAGCCGACCTATACAGAGAAAATCCATTTATGGCACCAGCACCTCTATTTATGCCCAAGAATAACATCCCTATACCACCACGGAGACACTTTTATTGTCCTGTTTTAACGAAAGTACGCTATATTATGATCAGCCGAATGGCAAAACCAGAAGAGGTGCTCGTCGTTGAGAATGAGAATGGCGAAGTCGTCAGGGAATTCATGAAGGACACGGATTCTATAAATTTGTACAAGAACATGCGAGAAACTTTGGTATATCTTACGCATCTTGATTATGTCGACACTGAGAGAGTGATGACGGAAAAGCTACAGAATCAAGTTAACGGTTCAGAATGGTCCTGGAAAAATCTAAACACGGTAAGTATTTATATTCTGGGAATAATACATCATTGACGTACCAATTACTTATACTATATGTATATTTTGTAATCTCTCTCTTAGTTATGCTGGGCAATAGGCAGCATCTCGGGTGCAATGCACGAGGAGGATGAGAAGCGATTTCTTGTAACAGTCATTAAGGATTTACTTGGTCTTTGCGAACAGAAAAAAGGCAAAGATAATAAGGCTATTATCGCCAGTAACATCATGTACGTCGTAGGACAGTACCCACGATTCCTGAGAGCTCATTGGAAGTTCTTGAAGACAGTCGTGAATAAACTATTTGAGTTCATGCATGGTGAGAATTTATTATAGTTACAATTATCGTGCTATATAAAGAAGCGTTCGAACTTGGGGAATTTAATTTATTCAAATACAATGTTAAATAGAAACCCATGATGGCGTCCAGGACATGGCGTGCGATACATTCATTAAAATAGCACTAAAATGTAGACGACATTTCGTCACGGTACAAATTGGTGAAGCAATGCCATTTATCGAAGAAATTCTCTCTACAATCAGCAGTATCATATGTGATCTACAGACTCAGCAGGTGAATCATCTAGTATATTTGTTACTCGATGTTTTAATAGATATAAGAGTTATGTAACAAAATATTTATATAAATTTCCTTAAACAGGTGCACACATTTTACGAAGCTGTGGGATACATGATAAGCGCGCAAGTCGATTCTGTGGCGCAAGAACAGCTAATTGAGAAGTATATGCTTTTGCCTAATCAAGTATGGGATGACATCATTAGTCAAGCATCCAAGGTACACTATGTCTTATTAATATGTTAAATCATTTAATTTTATTTATCTCATCTTATCAGCCAATCAAACGAATATTACTGGGAACGTATTTCTTCTGTTTTTTTTTTCTCAGAATGTAGACGTTTTAAAGGACCAGGAAGCAGTGAAACAACTTGCTAGCATTCTAAAAACAAATGTCAGGGCGTGCAAAGCGCTCGGTCATCCTTATGTGATGCAATTAGGAAGAATATATTTAGATATGTTAAATGTGTATAAGGTACGTTACATTGTTAATGATACTGGCTTCAATACGTCATTTAAAAAATTGAATGAGTTACTGCCAATAAGAATATTATTATATGTTCTCTTACAGGTAATGAGCGAAAACATAAGTGCAGCGATAGCTTTGAACGGTGAGATGGTGATGAAACAGCCGTTGATTAAGAGCATGAGGGTCGTCAAGAAGGAAACACTGAAATTAATCTCGGATTGGGTCAGCAAATCAGCTGATCACGAAATGGTTAGTATTTCCAAATGGAATAAAAATGACCACCGCGTCCCTCCATTTCACTTACACGTGCTCGATGCACGAAAAACCAAAAGAAAAAAAAATTCATTACATAAACATTATATTCCTGATCCACTCCCAAATCTAACATCCAGTTTGACTTCTCGTCTCCCGTCCCAGAAGTTAGCTGCAACTTTGACGTGAGCATCTTCCATGCCGACAATATAATTTTATGTATCGTTCACCATCTTTTTTCCTCTGTCAGGTCTTGGAGAATTTCATACCACCACTTTTGGATGCGGTATTGCTAGATTATCAGAAAACAAATGTTCACTGTGCCAGAGAGCCTGAGGTTCTCAGTGCTATGGCTACCATAGTGAATAACCTCGAAGGCCATATCACCAGACAGGTGCCGAAAATGTTCGATGCTGTGTTCGAGTGCACCCTCGAAATGATCAACAAGGACTTTGAAGAATTTCCAGAACACAGGACAAACTTCTTCCTTTTATTGCAGGTACGCAGCAATAGCTTTTCTAAAGAATATTACCATAATCATCCATGATCAAAGAAGTTTATACTAATCATTGTTCCGTTTTTTTTTTTTTTATCAATAGGCAGTGAATGTTCATTGTTTCCCTGCATTCCTATCAATTCCCCCGGCACAGTTCAAGCTAGTCCTCGACTCCATCATCTGGGCTTTCAAGCATACCATGAGGAATGTTGCTGATACAGGACTTCAGATTTTGTATCAACTACTGCAAAATATCGAACAGCACGAACAAGCTGCTCAAAGCTTTTATCAGACCTACTTCACGGACATTCTACAACACATTTTCAGTGTAGTGACGGACACGTCTCACACAGCCGGTACTGCCACCTTTTCCATTATTATTCGAACTAACATTATTTATTGGTCATTCTCTCGATATATCAATCATCTGTCTTTATCTTTCACGAAATAGGATTGACGATGCACGCTACAATCCTGGCGTACATGTTCACGTTGGTCGAACTTGGCAGAATCCAGGTGCCTCTAGGACCTGTACCGGACAACACGCTTTACGTTCAAGAGTTCGTCGCGAGTTTGCTCAGGGCAGCTTTTCCATATTTGACGGACAATCAAATCAAAATTACGGTACAGGGACTGTTTAATCTCGACCAAGACATCCCTGCCTTTAAGGAACATCTTAGGGACTTCCTCGTTCAAATTAGAGTAAGCAATATAATTGCAGTATTAACAGTAGTGTCATCTGTACGATATCTTGACAGTTAATAAGTAGTGAGGTAAACAGTATTTAAAGTATTTGCTCGTTACGTTCCTTTCCACAGGAGTACACCGGGGAGGATGACTCGGATCTCTACTTGGAGGAACGAGAGACTGCTCTGCGAGTGGCTCAAGAGGATAAGAGGCGGCAGCAGATGGCAGTACCGGGTATTCTTAATCCTCACGAGATGCCAGAGGAGATGCAGGACTGAATCATCCATAAACCTTATCCTAATCTCCCTGCACTTTCGAATGAAAAGCGCTCTGCCGTAGGTACTACCGTATCCTTTATCCTGCAACAATCCTTACAACCATTGCCACTATCATCACCACCACGATCATCAACACAACTACTATTACTACTGCTACTACTACTATTACACCAGATACATGTTAATATACCGTACCAGAGCCGACGAGTGTAAATTACTATGCCTTTGTTACGGAGGTAAGCCCCAAAACGTGGTGACTGTTTGTTTGTCTGTTATAGGATTTGAAATGAAACGGAGTTTTTCTTGTGGGTAAAATGTGAATGCCTGCTTGGCGATGCTATTTCATGTACCCTGGAGTCTATATTTCTTATAGAAAGTTTCGTTCCGATGAGTATGTAGAGATAGAGCGCTGGGTAGCGCCGAGCTGTCGACTGCCAAATAATATCTTCGATATCTGTTACGCTACCTATGTTTATCCATTCAAGAATGAAATCTTCACTTCATAAAGTTTTCGTATACCATTGCGATAATATGTCGATCCTGCAAATGCTGTTTTGTCTTACGAGGAGTTCAAAGTATCAATGCTGATAATAACAAGAATATTAATAATTTGAAAGAACAACAATAAGGATAATACTGAAAGTTTTACTCTCTTTGCGTTAATTCGGTTAAATTTCGCGGGTCGTTATAGCCGAATTCATCGTATCGATATATTTCTATTCTCTCGTCCTTCTCCATCTTATTCTTTCGATTCGCGAGTGTCTCATTCAATACTTATCCAACTCTCTTACTCCGCATATCATCGGCTCCGTATGAATCTGTTATGTATAAATGCTGTTGATTTTATTATCGTGTAAAAGAATAACGGAGAGAAAGAGAGAGAGAGAGAGAGAGAGAGAG
>JARPRG010000289.1:2832871-2855660 GCA_031001745.1 Hartigia nigra
TTTAAAACTGCAATACAATTATTCACTCGCACATATCTTGTAACGATAGATAATAAATACGCAATTAAGTTTTTTTTTATTATAATGTTTGTACCCGTGCCATATCTGTTTTAAATATCAATCACAAAAATGGTACGTGATGTTGATAAAAATATATATCTGTCGCTTTTAAATATATAATGTACTTAAAATGGGATTATTTCTAAGATAACTACATTTCAAACGTTAAATAAATATCATATTGGGCCCAAAGTGCAAAATTATTCACCCAATTACTCTGCAAGTAAATTTCTTTTGTTAGATTGAAATTACATTTTAATCCTGCCTGCGTAATTAGTTTATAAACTTTTATTTTTGAATATTTTAATAGTATATTCCATTTGACAGGTCACATGTTAATCGGTGGACATACAGTAAGTATTAGGTCTACGCTGTAATATTTGTATTTTCATGTACTACATACCTAAGCTTCGTCCTTACAAAATACAAAATTTTGTAACTACATCGCCTTGTCAATAATTCTAATATACTTCTACGAACAAAATTCTGGTATATTTACTATAGCAGAAGGATGTAAATTCTTTGTCACAAAAGAACAAACTAATTTAAAAAAAAAAACAAAGAAGAAAACGTCTATTATAAATTTTTTGTTCAAACTCATAGGTTATATTCCTAATAATTTAAGGTTATGTCAGCCCAAATAATAGGCCAGATACAAAATTGAAGCTCACCAATCATCAATCACATAACTACCCGGGGAGCCTGGGGACGTCTCAGGGTATCACTGTACTGTCTGGCTGTCCAGCTGTTCGTCCGCCGGTTCCAAACCGACGGCTCCAAACCGCTCCAGCACTGCCTTCCTAACAATCTTCCTTACTGTTCGTACAAAACAAAATTATATTAACATCGGCATAAGATTCTCTGTGGATTTTAGAGTTTATCGTACAATAATTCTATTCTCAATCTCCAAATAGAATACAATAATATAAAACTAGTTTTACAATTTCATAGGAAAGCACCGTCACATAATTCAAGTACCGTCAGTACATTGAAACGATTAGTCTGATATAAAAGCATTGCATCTCATATCTTTTATTCTATAAAATTGGAAAGTCATGAATTGTAAAGAGACGTACCAAACGTATGAATGGCAGTCATTGAATTATAGAACTATGTTTTTTCTGTTATAGCAATTAAAGAATGAATAATATATTGTTTTTTTTTCACTATAAGTTAATGTAATTGATGTTGCAACTAAAAAAATCTTTTTGATACATCTTATTTTAGTATATATGAAAGATAAAGTAACAAAACAAAAAAATTGTTTAATTAAACACTGGCAAGAAAACAAAGTTTCTTACATCGACATAGCATTAAAAAGAGAATTAAACTTATTGTATTAATATTAATCTAATGGGAATTCAAATGTTTTACAAAAAATGGATACAAATCCAACTGAATTTTAAAGAACAAAATGCCCAAGGAAAGATACAGATTACATTACTCTGATTACCAGAAAAACAAAATGTATAAATATTAAAGATATGATTCAATGTGTAAAAAACTGAAACTGTGTTCTTATGGAAATAAAAAAATTAAAACTGAGATATATACCTAAGATAAGTTTCCAGCCACTTCTTAACATGTATGAATTTCAAAGGACTATTGGGTAAATTCAGTGGGTAAAATAAATGAATTTCATAAGGTCTAGAAATTGTATGATAAAATTTAAAAAATCGAATAGATAAAATAGTGCTGATAATGTAAATGATTAAATGAACTCAAAAGGCAACTCTGCGTAAGGATTGACACGTATTAATCGATGAAATATCAAATGGTGAGCAGTGCCGAAGATGTGGTACATCCCGAAAATAGTTCCAGAAGTGAAAACAATCACAAAAACATGATGCATAAACACAAAGTGGGGCCAACGTACACTACTAGGTTATAATTTCATGACAATTTCATGGTAATTATGTAATTTTTTGTCAAATATAATTGATAAGGAATAATGCGATTTGTCGATTTTCGTGAAATTCGCGCGCGAATGGAAATAAAATGATTCCAGAAGCAGCTTTACCATTCCCGAACAGCAATTAAAATCTTTTGGGCCACTAGACGGGGGCTCGATTTCTATACCACAGAAAATAGGTTATAGAACAGATTTTCGAACTAAACGCGAAGTTGAGATCTTTGTGTTGCTCGAAACGAGATGTTTTCGCTCAAAAAAATAGGTGTCCCAGTAAGTTTCCGGGGGATTTTCGGCGAAATAAGGCGCCCAGACCATTGGATATCGGGGGGCCACCATTTTGTCCGTCGGGGGAGGTGTACGTGAAGTGGGCTCAAGCATGCTCAAGATAGCCCGTCAAAAGTCCAAAACTTTTTAATTTACGGTTTTTTCCTGTCTCCCTGGCTCATACGTGCTTACCGAAGGGAATTAGGGTTCAGTGCCGGGGGCACAGGGCCCTAGAGGGCTCACGGAGGTCTTTACACAGAGCGATCTGATACCGTATGAACACAGGAAAATTTTAACGTTACCCCATTTCTTTCCAACTTCGTGCGGGATTTCTCGCGTCCGAATTGCACCGAGACACACCACCAAAGCACTAATCTTAACCTAAAACACACCCCGCGAGCCTTATTCCACTTTCTGTACACGGCGCGCGGCAGGGATCACGAAAAAACTCGACATAATCGGCAATATAAAGGAACAAGTCATAAAACGCCATGAACAATAACAAGGAGCCGCCATTTGCAATGCAGCCAACTGACATGCGCAAATCAATCGCGCGGGGCATACTGGGTACTCACAGGGCGCCATCTTGCCAATCATTTAAACATCTAACCAACCTAACCTCTATGCATACGAAGCCGACTCTAAACGTTTTGGTTACATTTATTCCAATATTTTTCTATCCTATTCTTACCCGCATATTATGATTTTAATTAAACATTATTCAAATCTATCGGACTTCTTTTCCCATTTTTCCCCAGTCAGAATTTCGATCATCACATTGCACGTCTGTGGTATCGACAAAGCTAATCCTTCCAAATTCCCATAGTTTAAAAATCGGTTACACAATTTACATTGTTCAAAATGAACCGTGAATGACTATTAACAATAGCAATTGATTCTAAATTTGCCGGTATCTTCTATGCGAATAATTCAAATATTTTGTTTATAATATCATGTCATTTATTTACCATGAATGTACGAAAATTTGTATTCATCTGATTCTGGGAGACACACTTTTTCATTCATTTTATATTGAATTGAGTTATCAATGAATTATAGCGAATACAAAAGTATCTCTGTAAGAATATTACAAATTATACTTTTCCGTATTGGTATCACACGATGTTTAATAAAAATATAAATGTTTAATCACAAGCTTTTCAGTTTATTATAAATGTCCTATACATACTTGTGATACCATGTTTCTGCATTAATACCAAATGATTATGTTCCGAACATGTATCACAACACTGTCTTGAAATACTTTTTTTTCCTTTCATATCAACTATAACAAATATCAATTATTTCTATTAACAATAAAAACTTGAGAAGATTAAATATGGATTTATTAATTTATTGGGTACTCAATGATATTAACTACTGGATAATACAAACCAGTTAATTCAACTATTTACATTCATCGAAAATGCTGTGTTTATTTAATGTTGCCAGACTGCATTAAACCGGCATCCACCATTCGCTTGAGTGACTTCTCAGCATCGTAGGTCCTTAAAAAAATTATATTCATTTTATATAAAACAAATTAAAATCAATCAAATAGAAACTAGCCAAATAATATTACTTGTAAAAATCAGCATATTTCTGTTTCCTTGGCTCAGCAATCAAGAATTTAAATGCCAAAGCACATGAAACGGATACAATAATCATTCCGACAAGATGTTTCTTGGTATTATTTACAAGAAGGTGCCGAAGCTGAGGCTTAGGAAGAGTGCCAGTCATCTGGAACAGAGCAACTAATGAAATTTATGCCTAAAGAATTAATAAACTGTAATCGTTCGTAAAGAACTTTTTCATAAGGAAAAAATATCAAATTATTAAGTTACACATAACCACCTTTCTCAAACATTACTCATACGATTAACGATAGTTAATATAGTAAAGTAGAATCTATAAATATTGGTTTGTATGGAATGAGTTTTTCCTCCGAAAGCCTTGTTATATAAATCCAGATATACAGAACTTAAAATACGGAGAGCTTTGAAAATTGATTCTCCAAAAATTGTGATTTCATTTTTCCTCCACAGTTATGTAATGACGATGTAGAAGATTCACTTATTTCTTCTCATGCATATGACTCAGACTGCATAAAATAATTTCTAATTGATTAACGTACCTTACTTAGTTATTCCAAACGCTTGAAACTATGCAAAAAGGATCTACTCGACGAACAAGTAGAAAAATGGCTACGCAACGATCGACCCAGTGGAACACGGAAGAACTCTCTATATATTTCTTGTATTGATATCAGTAGTCTAGTGATGCTAATAGAAAACATTACAAAATGAACTTATGTATAATCTTAAAAATTACCAATTTCGCATAAAATATTGAAAAAGTAAATACCCAAGGATCACTTTCGTAATAAAAAACAGTAAATATCATTCTAATACTAAAATATAATGTCTTCGTAACGTAGCAATCCACGTTATCAACAGAACCTTATCTTACGACATTTTGCTAATAAGAATATCATTGAAAACGTACGAAATAAAAACTTAAGAAGGACATTATTTTCTTCTTATGTGTAAAATCGTTCTTTCTCATTAAATGTCATAATTAAATATCAAATATTTCTAATGATCACAAAAGGTAGGACAATTATAAAGTAGTCATCTACGTCGATAACTTTTAGTAAGTAAAACAAGATGGAAGATCATGCTACTATGTAAAAAAGATAGTAGCTGTTATATCTCACAGTTCTTACGTTATCGATGGTTCAGGCCAACATATAGTTTTATAAAGGCCCATCACTACTTGCAAGTAGAAAGAGAACGTTGATCGGGAAGCTTCTCGAGGCCACAGTAACAGACGTTTTTGTGTTGAAAACGACTATTTTTTTACATGTGACATTTTCTTCCGCGTCAATATCATTCTCTAGACAATATTGATAACAACGCGCAATCATTTGGTGACAGAGTTACTGAAAATTAAAGCTTAATGGCCAATTCGTGTGAAAGAGTTTAGACAAGCAGCGACAGCTGACGAATGTAAAGTGAGATTCAGGGTTCGTGAGTACGCGTGCACTCAGATCGTACCGTTGTCCTTATACGTTATAAAAACAAACGTTACATATTTTGAAGACGGTGGAATAAGACAAGCTTACAGGGTACGTATGATTCATCGGAGAATACGATTGTTGAGCTTATGTAACTAGTTGCATTTTCGACAAAGGTTTTTGTTCTTTGCAGGAGCATGTAATATTACAAGAGATAAATGGATATTAAGTAGGTCGCATTTCTTTCTTTGTGTGGTAAACTGACATTCCTTTTGCTAGATCTTGTTAGTTGATCATAATTATCTTAAGCTCCTTTACATTAGCATTTGCTCTAGTAAAATGGCAAAACAGATGGAAACTAACCTACTCTTATATAAATATAAATTATCTCTAATTATATAGATTCTCACTGTTTCTTTGTATTTACAATACGTTATCTTAGGACTAGAAATGCTTTTATTCAGATCATTACGTTACATCAGAAACTTTTGGAAGAGTCTCTTATTTTTACTGTAGAGCTGTTTTTTTATGCGAGGGTTTACATTTGTTTTGCACTTGGTAATAGATAAGATTTCATCAACTTTCAATTTCATTGTCTTTGAAATTTCGTCTTGTATTTCTGAAAAATACCAGCTTAGGCCTATGACACTTGCTGGCTGCTGTTTTTAATTTTATTGCGACGACCCAGCTGATAATGTTATCATTGTATCGAAGAAAAGTTTGGTGGTAGTAAACGTGAAATACTTACATATTGAGTGCAGTAGATAAATGTTACTTGGCTTTTTAGAAAGGATTATTCTTAGTAAAAAATATCAAGTACCAGTTGTGATTAAAATAAAATCAGTAATTGATTATTGTGTTACGTATATAATTGTGCTATGTTTTAACCAGTGCTAGTTTAATGATGTATGGGTATTTATATATTAGTTGATTTTAGGAAAAGAAAATCTTATCGTCGTTAAGGCTGTTGTGTAACCAGTCCTAACTACAGAAATATGGCACGCGAGCATAGCCTGATGACGTACGATCCAAACAATTTTTGGCAGGATTATTCTTGTGTATTTTTCATGATTTTGCCGAAGCAATAGTATTCCGGTGTTCCATATATTATGAAGAATTTGGGGCTGTAGTTCCGAAAAGCTGTTACCTCTAATTTTCTTGTAACAGCTTTTCGGAAGGAAGATATAATTGGAGATATAATTGGATGATATCATTAGTTAATAAAATTAGCTAATGAAAAATAGAAAATGTAGAGCATTTAAAATGAATACGATTAATTGTGCTTGATTGAAAACTCTTTGAATATTTTTAATAAAGTAAAATATTTATTTCCTTAACTAGGTGGTATGCGGTAGAATCTAGAAAAACAATTATACTTCACGTTTTAAAATATCACAGTAATTTTAGAGCATGACTGTAGTGTCATTAGGCCATTGCTATAGACGAATGGCTATTGTATCCTTCACTTATATAAGGTTCCTTAAATATATAAGTATAATGTATTTTCTTTCTTATTTTAGAGGACTGCATTCGTGCAGTCCAGAACGGAACTGGTGATCATGGAACAAGTGATCACATTGAGTACCCAAAATCCATTATCCCTCTTGCTAAAATTTGGCATGATGGCGTGGAACAATACCTGCGGAATGGATAATTGTTCTGGTCATGGTGAATGCCATAACGGTACATGCCTCTGTGAGGTAATATCTATAAGAATTAGTTTTACTAAATTAATCTAAGTACGCAAGTCAATAATTCCTTCGATAAAAATTATTCTTTATAGATCCAGTTCGATGGAACAGAGTGCCACGTACCAAACTTCAGTTACTATATAGCATTTGCCACTATGTTTTTCATTTTGGCATTTGTTTGCTTAACCCAACTAGTGATGTGCATTGTTGCTGAATGGCAAAAAATGAAAGCCCCGTCATTCCTTAGAGCTTGCCGTGTAACCACTCAAAAAGTACTGTATTTCGTTGTCTTTCTTGCATCCATGATTCGCGGTGCCTACTTCACTTCAACAGTAAGAATATCCTTATTCCATAGAATAATCTTAAAATAATAGTTTAGTATAACAATATCATCTCGATTATTATCTTTTTTTTCCTCCAGACTGCATTTAAGGAAGGTTGGTCAAGAAGCTTACTATCTGCTTATTATCCACTTCTTCTAAGCGGATCATCATTAATCGTATGCTTCTGGGCTGAAGTCTTCCACTTAAGAGATATTCGATGGGACAAGCCACAGTTTCTTTCTAAATCGTTCTTGGGCTTTGTTACTTTTAATATAATAACATATTCGCTGTTATTGGCTGAATTTGTCACTGCACAGATGAACACTCAAGTAGATCAAGTACGTGTATTCTAATTCATTAGAGATAATACATAATGGATGAATAGTTGATTGAAGACGAGTGGGGCTCCATTTAATAAGCATATTTTTTTCCTGTTCTTTTCAGAGCTTTTACACGCACATCTTCAATGGCTGTTATGCCGTATTATTATTCATTGTTGTGATATTCTTTCTGATCTACGGCGTAGAAGTTTTTTTCAAGGTGAGAATGTCGTAATATCCAATGTAGAGTAGTGCCACGTGGGTACTACTACGCGCGTGCGAAATTTTATTCGTTTGATTAATTCATTCTACGCGTGACAATAGGTGCGCGGTGGCTTTTTGAATGAATATCAAGTTACATCAATTGCAACAAATAAACGAACGCCACTGGATCCAAAACTCCACGAAGAAGATCCAGCTTCGGCAAAGCTATTTGAACCGATTGCTACTACTTCACGAGAAACAGTAAATATTCACCAACAAGTGAACACATCGCAGTTACATCAATCAAGATTCGGATTGCTATCACAGGCGTTCATGTTGTTCATAATCGTTGGATTCTTGTTTAGTGAGACATTGAGTGAATTTTGGAAAACAAAGTAAGTAATTTGAATAATATGCAAGTATATACTGTAATAACTCCTAGAGTTTTGGACATCCAGCACGGTAAGATAAATTTCATTAAATGGTTTAAGTAACGTAAAGTACTTGTTACTCTTTTCTTTCAACAGAGTCCCACTATACAGCAGAAACTGGCACGACGTAGTGTTTCGGGTTATTGAAGTAGGTGTTGCTTTATGGTTCCCCTGTGTGTTATGGAATTGTATGAGGTATGTTCCTTTGAAAATTTCTGTTCATTAAAGCCATAACTTTGACACCCTTTTGATGTCTTGTCATATCGTATCTCATGCAGCCCAGAACAGTTGTGGATTCTGAACCCGAAGCGAATTCTGAAGAGACTGGATCTCGACCAAACGATACACCCGAAGGAAATAGAATTACAGGAAAGAGTTAGTTTAACAAAGTCAGATGTCACGGATGGCACCTCTATCAGTAGCAAAGACTGTTGGATTTGCTATGACAGCGAGAGACAAGACGCTGGATCTCTCATCCAGCCTTGTCAATGTAGAGGTGACGTTAGTGCTGTTCATCATGATTGTTTACGCCGATGGCTCGTAGAGGTAACTTTCCAAGAAAGACAAATACCTAAGATTTCACAAGCCCCACCAGAGACATTCGACATTAATTTACAGAGTTCAATGAACGTTGATAATCTCGCCTGTAAAGTTTGCGGTACCAAGTATAACGTAGAACGAGCAACTAGATTGGATTGGCAGAACAGTTTGACACCTCGTCATTGGTTACAAACAATAGCTATTGTTACAACAATGTGTGGCTCTTACGCTGGCGCTTGGTTATTCATTCAACTAGTTGAAAGTCCTATACTGAGAATGTTGGCGGCTGGTACTGCTTTGTTAGTCATGTACGTCTGCATAAAGTAAGTAGATTTACAAGGATAATATTTGTATTATGCGTCGTCACTTTATCTCCTGAGGCATTCACATTCGTGTCCTGCGATTTCTGTAATGTTCACAGATTCTTAAGTGTCAACACGGTTGTAGCTTATCAACGTGCTAAAATATCATCGCTGAATATCGTCGAAGGGAACAACAGTCCCAGTGAACAGGTAACCACAATAAGTCATACGGTATCCGTAGATTTAGCCAGATCTGAGACAGCTACGACTTAATAAAATCGCATTGTTCACGAGGCTACAATGTACAGAAACATTTTCAATTGGTGCTAAATGGTTGGAGAGATAAGAAAGAAAGAAAGAAAGAAAAAAAAAACAAAAAATGACAATTTTAAGGATACGGGATTAACAGTAACATTTATATTATATGCTGTACTGTTAGTGGCCAGATTATCATGTATAAGAAGGTATACAAAAATAATAAATCCTCGACTGTCAATGACTCTAAGTAAGGAAAACTGCAGCCAAATTAACGGAAGATGCATAGACGTCGTGCACTCTCGTCTAGTATCTTACGTTTAAATTACAAAAATAAAAATAAAATCATATTGTCGACTTTGTCGTCCGTTCGATCGAGTGTGTTCTTCTTGCCAAGTATCAAAATTCGTGTCATACATAAATTTAGGCAAATTAAATTAAAGAGTGCGACAATGGCCACGGCAATTTAAACGATCGTCCTCATTATAAATACACATCGTATCTGTTGTTACGTTGAATATAGTTTCCTTATCTTTGCGTTCATCGTCGTGCTGATACAGCAGTATGAAGATCTAGTAGTAACTTAGATTTCGGAATTGCGTTTAATCACGGTTGAACGCCGTTTTGCGAGTGCAATCTATTTAGAGGATTTTACGCCGTAAACTTAATTGAAGTGAAGTAATGAATCGTATTTAAAAAACAAATACGAAGCGTAGTCATATAAATTACAATGAAGGAATTACAAGGGAAACTAGAGAACTCGTAGCTGATATCGCAGAACTCAAATAGTCAATAAAATAAGAAATATAAATTTGAGTTTTTAGACAGAACGGTATTACCAACGTTCATATACGATAGGTGGTACATTTTTTTTCGAATTATCATCGCAACTCTAACTACACTTATCATAAGTACAATGTGTCGAGTTGTTCTTTAATGTTATTATAGTATGCATAATTTATCTAGGGTGTAATAGTAGCGTACGATTAATTACTAATGAGAATAGCACTTAAACATGGGGTATCTTGTCAGTCGACGATGTAATAATATGCGCGACATAAATATATGGTTTTTCTTGTATCGTATTGGAGCTCGATTAAAAGTAATTGTAACGAGTGTCATCGAAATTACGTATCAAAATTTGATATTGAATTTAACATCGCTATCAATAATGGATAATACACGTTTAATCCTGTCACTAATATCTTCTTTCGTTCTACTTGTAGTATACGCGGTTAACAAAAAAAAAAGAAAAAGGTATAAAGAATCTTATTTCAATTATCTTACAATGAATGATCTTCGACTTTCAAAATGCTCTTAGCCGTATAAATATCATTATAATATTATGTACATATGATATAGGATCGTGTCGTAGAATAACATTTTACTTGTTCTATATAAGAAAAAAAAAAAATGTGTACGAAGTATAGACAGTATGGATGAACTTAGATATTTGTATTGGGAATACAAATTAAAAATGAGAATTAATTAAGAGCTCGAGGCGTCTTTATAGGATTTTTCTTTTCATTTTTCTTCAGGGCCCTGGATAAAACATTTTTCAGGTATTTAAGGGGGGGAATCTTCACCTGTGTCTTTACACGAAGTTGAGCGTAATGGCGTCTCGTTAAATCGGATCATTGTAACGATACTGTGTTTCATGCAGTGTCGAATATATATTAATTATTATTTTTGTCAATAGTCATTTATTGAGATCATTCATGCTTGTGCTACGAAAAAAAGTAAAAAAAAAGAAGAAGTAAAAAGAGAAACCATTTACGATAATCGAAAAGAAAGAGAAAAACAAGATATTTTTGAAAAATCTGCAGCTTTAGGATTAACAATTTCTTCGAGCGCTTTTTATTATCTTCGTGAAATTCCATTTTGAGTTTTAGACGTTGTAATATCGTAAGATCAACCAAATTTTCCACATCGGCATACGACTCCTACTCATTTTTATAGACTGAATGAAAAACATTTCTCTATGGTATTAAATATATAGACACACTCTTTTTTTTTTGTTTTGAACGGGAAAATCGTGTCGGATACAATAGGCAATCGATATAGTATTCTGAGTAAGTTACGTGTTCCATACTGATAATAGTAACTTAAGTTTTGGAAAAACAGATATCCGATTGACTATATCATTGCTCCACACTTCGATCTTTGAAGTTACGCTCCGCGAGCGAGCAATAACTTCGATGATCTTCTTTGATTGATCTTGCCGGAAGAACTTTTGATCGTCGTTGACAACATTTATTTTGATTCGTTAAGAGCGACACGTTGTTCAAAATATCGTTGCGAGATGTTAAACAAAAAAAAAAGTGAAGAAAAAGAAAAAAAAAGTGTCGGTAAGCTGTGATATTGAAGAATGTATAAATCTGACGGAATGTCCCTAAATAAAACTTAAAAAATGATAATAACGTACGTTTACTCTTGTCCACCTTTTTATAAACAATTTTACCCCTTTTTCCTGAAAATTAAAGGAGGGAATATGTGACTTTTTATTATTTCTTTAAACACGTTCCTCGCCGCGCCAGCTTTTTACGACTTTCTATTTACATCGCCAGGATCATCGATGAGCAATGCTTCCGAATCGAATAGTGAAAATTTGAAAAAAAATCTAAACGAAAAGTCATCGCAGTGTATGACTGGTGACACCCACGTGGCGCGGAACGTGTCAATAGGATTTTGGTATTATTAAAATGTCACCGATGCTTTATAGCTTGTTCAATCATCTAAACGTAAGAATGATTTCGGTGTCATTCTCTTTATTAATCATTACTCGTTAAGACAATTGCTTAAGTATGTACGAGGGGATACATGATACCAATTGAATCAAGGGGTTGATAATTAGTATAATATTATAGAGACATACAAATACAACAGAACTTAAATTATCGTATAACGTTAACTGCTAATTTTTCTTTGTTAACTCCTGTATCGGCGTTTGTCTGTTCGTGTATTAACATTATTGATTTATCGAGTGTATTAGGTGGAAATAATGTAACGGATTGTATTCTCGTTCTTCTTCTTTTTTGTTTTTTTTTTTTAATTTGTTGAATATTCTTGGGTATATGGTAAATGCTGTTGATGAATCTGCTCAATCTCAACCTGTTTAAAAATAAAAATCATATTAGAAAACATACATATAGAGCTCTGTGAATAGAAGCATGTAAATCACAAGAAAGTTAAGAACGCTGATAGGATCAGCGTTAATCTCAAAATATATATTTATTTCTTATAATTGATCTCTGAAAGAAATGAAAATGTTCATGCATATAATCACTGACGAAGGACGTATTCTGTGCAATGTTAAATGTATAAGGCATCGTATAAATATACACAAGGATTAGTCGTTTAAATTGAATTTTGTTTCCATAGAGTGCAAATTCGAGCTAAGCCTATTAACAAATTAATATGTTTAAAAATGACCTGCAATGCCGGCAATTGCCTCTGAAGCAAAGTATTTAACATCAACGTCATCATCGGTATTTAGTTTTTCAAGGACAGGCTTCACTTGAGTCTGAACAGCACTAGGCTCTAAGTAAGGTCCAATACGTTGCAAGGTTTTAGCAACGTTGAATCTGACATTGGCAACGTTATCATTAGCCATTGCCAGGACAGTTGGGAGCATGAATTTTGTCGTTATTTCCGGTCCGCATACTTCAGCTAATACCTATCAAAAATGAAGAATAATGGATTAAAAGAAACATTATAGCTTCGTACATTTAATCGTTTACATCAGATACAAATTTTCATGAGAATTACTTGAAGTGCTTAATGAGTTATGTATTTGACTTACATTGATGCAGAAAAGACACGTCATCCTATGAAGGTAGTTTTGATCCCTGGACATGGCTAGTACTTTGGGAATCACTGTATGTTGTGCCCATTCTGGGCCAAACTTTTCTACAAGTTTTTTCAAGTTTAACGTAGCAGCCTCTCGGATTGCATAAACGTGGTCAACTAGCCAGGTCATACAGAGGGAGTTCAATTTCTCATCAAAGAACTCCACACCCAGCTGTCCCGCTAGTAACGGCATATATCTAAAGCCACGTAACGGACGTAATTAAATGCATTTTCTTTTATTGAAGTATCTGCCAAAACGTATTAACTTACTCGATGATAGCCAGCCGCACTCGCCATTTGGAATCCTCAGCTAATTCCACAATTGCAGGTAGAAGGGATTGCGATAGTTGTTGAATGCCAATCACTTCATTGACGCAGTCAAGGTTGCTGATTATATTAAGACGCACTTCCGGGCACTCATCTTTTAGTTGAAACAGGAATAAGGGTAATAGATGTTCTATAGTACTGGATATAGAAAGTTACAATTCATTAGAATCATATTAGGACAGGATGTCGCATTACCAATGTATATGGATTGATACTTACATATACTTTCCCAAAATAGGACTGAGGCCCATGATAACACTCGCTAGCGCTGATTTAACATGTTGATTTGGATCTGCTACAAGTTCTTTTACGTAGGGTAAAACGTTTGTCATGATGATAGACTCTTGATTAAATTGATCCAAATTCTGACAGAAGTCACGGACTTTGTCTGCTGCTGCCGCGCGAACCTCGGCTTCGGCATCTTTAAGCAGTACTTGGAACGCTGGTACCAGGTCTGTTTTGGTTATCTCTGGACCAACTGCTTTTTGAAGCTGCGCATGATAAAATGCCATTAAAGTCTTATTGGATAATAATCGACATATATATGCAACGTGCTTGGCAATTACTCACGTCAGTGAATTTGTCAGCAACCATGTATCGTACTCTCCACGATTGATCAGATGCGCAATTTCGAAGAGTTGGCATAACCAATTGTTCGACATCCTCTTGTTGCAAGAGAGAAGCAATACTGACACAAGCTTCAACAGCTAGTAGACGAACTGAGTCCTAAAGTAAAGAAATGGTAAATTCTACACTCGTTACTTATCTATTTTGTAGCAATGCTTTCTTTAAGAAGAGATGCTTTTGAAGATTATTGAAGAAAATTCCAAGGGATGTTGCTGCAGTGGATATACTGATTGTAAGAGAGGACTCGAATATACGAACGCCAGAATTGCTGATTTTTTTTTTGAAGATTGGGGAAAATAATAGGTAATCAACGAACCGAACTTGCCTGTTCATCTTGGGCAAGGATGACAAACATTGGGATCAGGTCTGATTTCAAATAGCCGACCTCTACAACTTTTGCGAATTCTCCTAGCTTCGATGCAGCCGAACGTCTAACCATGGGCGTGTCATCTTGACATAGATTACGGAAGTGATTTCGGAGTTCAGCTAAAATGTTTTAAAAATATTTTGTTAATATATTAAATAATTAATGTGGTGTAATATTTAATTTAAGATAAATCTATATGCGTTACCTTTTAATGTAGGGCTGACACGAGTGTAGCAAACGCTGAATAATCCACAAGCTGATGTCCTCGACGTAAACCAATCTCCAGAGGCCAAGCGTTGTACCAAAGGAACAAAGTGCTCTTGCAGATCGGCAGGACTGTGCTGACTTGCTATATTACGTAGGGATTCGACAGCTTTGTCACGTACTACTGTCTCTTCTACCGTTGCAAGAGACTCCAGCGGAGGCTAAAAAATAAAAGAAATACATCCATAGTTGGAATTATTCATTTTCAATTGATCCCAAGCGAATACATGAATATAAAATTATATAATTCTCATTCTATCTTAGGATAATTACCAAAAGACAGTGTACAAATTCAGGTCCACCCACGAGGGGAGTGAAAGTGCCGAGTTGCTCGGCAAGTGCAAGTAGAACCTCGTCTTCATCGTATATGGTTTCTGTCAGAAACGGAATTAATTCACTGCGTGTACGCTCTACTCCCAGCGCAAGAGCAATGGTAGACAATTTCTTAATAGAGTTCAATCGTAGCTGTAACAAATTAAATGAATTCTTAGCACTATAATACGTGTACTTTTTATTTGAAATAAGATAGTACTACTAGTAACTGAATAACATATATTCCAAAACTATAGTTATGCGAAGGTATCCTTTTAGAATCACCTAATACCAATTTATCATATATAAAGTAAATTAGCCATTCTCTTTGCGGGCAAGAACCTCTAACCCTATAGTATTCAGTGAATGCCTAAGGACAGCCAAATTATTAGATTTTCCAGTTCATTTACCTGGACGTCCTCGTTTTTCAACTCGTCTATCAAAACAGCGATCGGGTAAAGACTGTCGTCCGCGATAGAGTCGCACGCTGCCATTTTGCTACTACTGACCACACTGACAATTTCGTGTCAAGCACAGTATCGAACCGGATATACGTTTCTCACGACGGTTCTAGCAGACAGTTTAATGATACTCGCGTTATGGAATCTAATAATGTCGACCAATACGTATGAATTACAGCATAATTATAGATAATCGTTAATTATTGTGAAGCGGTCGGAACCTGCTTTGCGACTCCATGAATCACTGACAATTTCATTGGCGTATTCCCCGGTAGATGGAGGCTTTTTATGCTCGTCCGATTGCGTCCGAGCGCGTCCACGAAAAATCATACTTTTCAATAGTTAACGATCTCTAGAAAAGAATTTCAATTGATTTTAAAATACTGAAAATTCATTGTAAAAATTACAATTAATAAGTTTACTAATTTCAATAAACATTTTTATAATACAACGCGGTGTTTATCATTTTCAATTGAAGGAATCCGTCTCGGAGTACCTTTTTACTATTCCGAAATTCGTTTGGCGTTGCCATGCCAACACTACGTTAACTATTCGACGTTAAATAACAAAAATAACAGATTATTCTACCTGTGGGAACCAACCAAGCGAATAAACGTTATCGAGCGATGTCATTGAATGTTAAAACTATTTACCATCACTACTTTTATCGTATCGTTCTAAGCAGGATTTTATGCTGAATTTATAATAAATTCCAAAGTAATTAGAGCACTTGAGAAAACAATTAAGTTTTCCCGGATTAATCGTACGACGAATCTAATCTTTCATGGATGAACGATTTCAACCAATCAGGAGTCTGGTCCAGGAGGATTTAGCCAATCAGAAATTTGACGAACTAATCGACGTGGGACTGTATTCTAAAATCGTTCTCATGACTCTCGCCTATAACCGGTCAACACTTTTCAAAAGGAAAGTTGGATGCGAGGATCGTTAGGAAGCTGTATAAAGTTAGCCATACAACTTTAATTAAACAATTTTTAACTTATACCAATCGTTTGGTGATATTTGGTAGTCTAATTAAAACGTTCGGTGGTCAATCGTTTGATTACACAGTAATTGATGAAAGGAATGACGTTGAAAGTTTGCCAAATAATTTCTATTTGTTTCAAATCAATTATCGGACTTAATCGATACGGAATCGCTTGATAGTCATGAATAACATAATTAAAACATTTGGTTCTCACATTCGTTTGGTTAGAAAACAGAAAGAATCAAAGAGAAACCTAAGGTAGGGGCACGGAGGCGCAACCATGGTGTAAAGGAGACAAGGTGTGCTCGTTAATGCGACTCAGATGACGTCACAATTCACGGCTAGTACGATTAATGTACAGGTTGTACGCATTTCTCGGTCTGTTCGTGAAAACATTTTTACGATCTTCGGAGTACTGTAAGTGTGTTCGAAAATAAACCAAAAGCGCTCAGTGAATTGTTTTTTCTTACTGCAAATACTTGCTAGCGTTTGGCAGTCTACTTTCAAGGTTTGTTGATAATTCAATTATTTATGATGTCTTAAATAAATTTCAAGGATAACTTTAGCCACCCCCATCATCAAATTCTTTAATATAATTCTAAGGAATTCTTTGCAAACGATAAAATTTAGACCACGAAAGTCCAGTGTCGACTATCGCGGCTATATGAGGATGCGACTTAAAGCTAACACGGCTTATTTTTTAAAACTCGGTTTAACTGTCGATTAGTCAATCAGATACCTACATTTTAAAGATAAACAGAGTTTACGTATTAAACTATGTCAGAGAAATCGAACCTTAATGAATTCATAGGCATAATTTACACTACGCGTACTAAAGATTATCCCTCTCATTTTATTCTCATAAGAGGCAATGAGACGGATAGACCTTAATATGTCTGTCGTAAACGAAGCCATACTTATTTGAATTTTCGTTAATCTACCGCGCGTAACCCGTTGTCCACTTCTATGGGTGCGTTCCGATATTCGCTCAGGTGTGAGCATAGTTGTGTCTCACTCTGTTGCATCCAGATAAAGAGGGATACAACGATATTCGCAGTACTGGCAGTGAATATCGGAGTACACCCTATAATGAAAGAGATAAGGACGGAGATACCTACCATGACACCTCTCTCTCTCTCTCTCTTTATAGTTTGCTAGAGAGTGGGGGGTCCTGCGCTTATTCCAGGTTCCAGGTTGCATTATAATTTAGTGATTCTCCGCTATTTGCCTCTCCAATCTTCACTTCTAAACCTTTTCCGTTGGCTAACATAGGAATTCTGAGTCCAAATTTATTAGTTAATGTTTTAACTTAATAATAACCTAACGCGCGAAAGTAATTGGAGTCGCGCGTGCGTGAATAGCCAGCCGTGGGAGGAGAAGGGAAGCATACGTTTTGGGAGTTAATACGGTCCCGAAAATATACGTTTAGGGAGGCTTGACTGTACGGTGCGCGGCTGTACGCTGAAATGCAGCGTGAAGTTATGTTTTTTTGGCGTCGAATACGTTCTAAGTAAACGGAATACAAAACACTTGTCATTGACGACGTTTAATCTCAATATTAGCTTATATTGTACTCTACAATAAAAAAACGAGTAGTTCTTTGTGATTTGTGAAAGTTAAGACGCATTCATTCGTGACACGTTTCTTTAGAAATTGAGGGAACGAGATGATTTAAAGAGTGGATAAGTTGACATTCCAGGTAGCAGGTACACCTGACGTCACGGAACGTTACTCACTTTAGAAAAATGTGCTTCTGGTAACGATCAAAGGAACAAGGTGTATCTGGATAAATCATGTTTAAGAATAAATTTCAACATCCTGATGCTGATTTTATCAGGGTAAAAACAAAGGTACATTTATTATTCTTAATAGTCACTTGATATTGGAAATATTTATAAAGAAAGTGTTATATTAACGTTAAGAAGTAATGCTTGTTCTCTGTACAGTTTAATGAGGATATCATAAGATTCTCTTTGAAGCGCAAGGAACCTATCAATTACGAAGACTTCAGGATCTGTTTAGCAGAGAAACATGACATTAGTTTAGATACAAACTTTCTTATTTGGTATACGGATCCCATAGATGGGGATTTATTACCTATTAATAATGAAAATAACTTTGCTAAAGCACAAGCCACGGCAAAACCACTGCTTCGAATTTTTATACAAAGAACCGGTACATTGCCATATATTATATTGAATATATAGATTGTTATTCCTAGTTCTAAGAGCAATATTCTTGATATTCTATTATTTACAGAAGATAATGCTGACGAAGTAAATGGATACGGAACAGTAAAACCACGCAATTTAATCAGTAGTATTTTACATGGAACACCTGGAAAGTCTAAGCCATTGCAAATTTCAAATCCCCACAACTTTCGACAAGTACGTGTGTCCTGTATTCATTGCCCAGAATTCCATGTATCAATGGTAACGACTATAGTATTATATTTATGATTTTTGGAATCATTCTTTCTAGGTCTCGGCAATAATAGATGTTGACATTCTGCCTGAAACTTGTCGTCGTGTTCGTCTTTTAAAGCATGGCTCTGATAAACCGCTAGGATTTTATATAAAAGAAGGAGAAAGCTTCAGAGTACTTCCACTGTCTGCAGGTGGTGGCCTTGAAAAAATACCAAGTGTGTTCATCAGTCGTGTAGTACCAGGTGGTTTAGCCGAAAGTTCAGGTTTATTGGCTGTCAACGACGAAGTATTAGAAGTCAATGGAATCGAAGTGGCAGGAAAAACTCTCGATCAGGTACACCTTCCTTCTATCATACATATATGACCGCTAGTACAATCGATGGTTTATTTAGATAAAAAATTAATTACTTATCGATACACAAATCATATCCTATTATTATTTCATGCTTTTATATACTAGGTAACGGATATGATGATTGCCAACTCCTCCAATCTTATAATCACAGTTAAACCCGCAAATCAGCGTGGCACATTAGCATTACCACGTAGAGGTTCATTTTCACGTAATAGCCAAGTATCATCAGGAAGTCAACAATCTATGCAAAGTACAGCGACCGGCAGTGACGACGAACCTGATGACATAGTTGACCTTACGGGTATTACTTTACATAACGATACTTCAACTTTCACCACTTCAACTCAACCACTTCGCCATTATCATAATCATTTTAGTCAGGATCAAGGAGTTCTGCACTTCTAGACGGGGTGCGTACCGTTAATCAATACTATTGTTGAAACTGTTATTGATAGATGATAACGAGAGAAGCAGTATAATTTCATTATAAATAACTGGCAGCTAATTATCAGCAGGTTTTATATCGCGTATCGTATTTTATATAATTAATGTTTACTTATAGCGAAGGCAATATTGCCACGTTAAAAAAGTCGATTCAACCAAACAGAGAGCTGTGGATTATATTTTTTTTTATAGAGTATACGTAATAGTAAACCCGAGTTTATGCGGCAACACGTTACGCGTGCATAAAAGTATTTAGAAAGTATATAGTATACAAGCAATCGCATAGTGTCTCGGTGTCCCTTCGTTACAGTTTTATGATTTTCACTTAATTATCCTAATAATTAACATTCCTCGAAATATTCATTCAACATTCCAAGTATATTAAACCTTATTTATTTTCGCCGTCTTAAAATCATTCGTTAATACGCTACCTTATCAGGATATTCTTTCACAGATTTGCATTTTATACATGGGACAGTAATTATCAGTATATTACGTAAGGATTCATATTTATCCTCACACGAAGAAAAATGCTTTGGATCGTGAGAGTGAATTATCGCTTCCTACGTATCCTCTTTATATTACAAGTCTTCAGCGATCATACGAAATAAAAGCATCCTATATTTTATTATAGCGTTAAAGTTTTTGAAGTTTATGCTGTTACGTCATGTCCCTTTGTAAAACTTTCACGGCAGCTGTTTTCAAACGCGAAACTTTACGATGGATTTAGTTCTATTTATCTTACCTTGCACTTCAAATAAACATAAGATATTATGCTCGGAATAAATTGGCACGAGAACAATTTATTAGACATGTGTAATGTCCGCTGAAAATCGCTGTGGCAGACAAAGTCACGCATACGTGAGACCCGCCATGAAAGTGGTAAAATATATTTGCGATTACAAATAGATGAATAGAGCTTAAGCGTATCAACTTTGCATACAGACTATTTTTTTTTAGTTTCGTTTTTAATTCCCTCAATTGATAACGTGACTTTTGATATTTAAAAAGTTTTATCGGGCGGCTATCCTCATGCGAATCTTTATTATGCTCGTCGTTCTACATATCCCTACTCTAGACCAATTTCAGTGTTCGTGTTAACCTTCTGCCATCTTACACTCTTGTTGCTTGCACAATCAAACGAGTGTTTCCGGTATTCCCAAAGCCAATACAATTTCCTTTTTTGTTTTACGATACTGCTGTAACTCGGACATTTTTTATGTAAAAATATTTTTTAAGAGGGGGAATTCGACTGCTCACCAAAATCCAAGTTGACGGTGCTGCGTTGTGTTGCCAGATAGGGGAACTGATTACAAATAGTACATTGATATAAATGAAAAAGTACTTAAATGACGTACTTAAATTGTCGAGCGGAGAACAATTCTTTTTCTTGCAAAACTCTTCGTCTCTGCATGTTTTTTTTTTCTTTTTTTTTTTTGTAATGGCATTCTGTATGTTCTTGAAAAAGATACGTTACAGAAGAAATTCGCGCTATAGCTTAATGAACAACGAATGACTTGGTTTGCTATGGAAAGAAATGTTATCAATAAAAATGGATGGACAAGAATATAATAGCCCTTAGTAAGATATCATATTAGTTGCACGAAGGGCTGACTTGGCGTTTAATTAATAAGTCATATCTTATTATTAGAAGGACGTAAGATGCACGCGTTTATTATATTTTATTTTCACGCGTATATCGTTAGATATAGTTCTTCAGCAATCTGAAAAAAAAGTTTCATCTCGGTCGTCGTTGATAAAACATGTATTTTCGTCGCGAGTTAATAGGATATCATTGGCTATACCAAACTTTAACTTTTAATTATTCGACAGTAATCATGAATTTTGCATAAAACGATTTTTTTTCGGTTAACGCGGTAATACATTTTTAATTGGCGTGTATTGCGCGCCATTGACTGATTCACTTTGCTGAGACTGAAAAGAACGTTAGACTTGATGTACAATGTAAAATAACAAAGGATATCGGCAGACGGTATTTTCTTTTGAGATAAATAATTGTTAATCAGCGCAAAATTATGACAAGGACGACGTATAAAAGAAGTGCGCTATATCTTGCTCCAGGTTTTTTAAAAAACCCACGCAGGAAACTACACTTTTTATTCTCGTCTGTTGGTTAAGAGGAATACGAAGTAACGTTTTATAAGTTTTAGATCAAAGCTGAAAATTATTTATATACACAATGGTATACACATTTATATATTAAGAATAGAATGTACATCCACATACAGATGCGTAGACATATCTTCAAAATGTACATGTAAAACAATGTCTTTTATGAAGGAAAATGTATTTTCTATGAAATTGAAAGAATAAAAGGGATGTATTTCATCGCATTGAATAATGTAAATGTAGCATTTTTGGTCACCTTAGTTACCATATGCGTTCGTCAAATGGATCAATCTTTGATGATATTCATTAAAAATGGGTAAAGCTGCTTTAATCGACAGAAATGAATTTTTAGGCAATTAAGTAATGAAAAGTGTTTAACATTTAGTTTAAGATATATTTTTTAATTAACATGAAAAATATTATAGATCAATGATATCAGAAATGGCTGAAAGCTTCAAGAAGTGTGGCCAAAAGTAGTACAGTGGCCAAAGCTGATACATCTACTCAATCTCATTGTTTCTGCGCAAGAGAACTTTATTAGTTGTGTGTTTACTGTAATTCTTATCAGCAGTAAGTAGAGATGACAATGCATTCTTCCTATTGTTACTTTATGCTGTTTTGCTCGGGGATTAACTATAAATATGGTACAGTACCTTACCATGTACGAGTCATATATTTCCAAGACTGCACATCTTTGATCATAGATAATGTCATATCTGGACTTATTTTCTCATATAAACAGATAGATTAAGATTTATTCGATCGTGGAAAAACTCCTTAGACCGACCACAGACACAAAATTTACATTATTACATGTTATTAAAACGAAATGTAAGGTTAGAAATAATTAAAAAGAAAATACATTTGCTTGTGGTGCGCGTAGCTAGCAGTAGTACGTATTTACATATCTGCAGGAACATA
>JARPRG010000289.1:2870649-2945804 GCA_031001745.1 Hartigia nigra
AGAGAGAGAGCCAGACAGAAGTAAAGAAAAGAATAATGATCGTTTGAGTCACATTTTTTGTGTCTTACCATGACCATAATTTTTACGGCCATTTTCATCCCCGTCGCTCGTTGCCGCTAGTGACATCGCTGTTATAGGATTTTTATCTTTGAACGGGGTTACTTTTGGATAATTTACATCGTTCTGTGCGTAAACACTTTTGAACGGGGAATTCGTCGTCGAATAGAGGTTATAGTAATTCGAATAACTGCTGCCTCTACTGAATGTCGGATTGATTTCGGTGCTAATGTAACCGTTATTATCGTAGCCATTATATTCTCTGTAATTAATGGAGTTATCCAGGGCGTTAGATGTGTACCCAATTATCGGTGTCGCTTGGGTGTTATACGCCAGGGCGTTAACTCCCAACGTCGTCGAGAAGGGCGGGAGATGTTTATAGGGATAGTCGTTTGTCGACGTCGAGGTAAAGAAATTTGGAAATTGCGATGAGAATTTAAAGTTTGTCAGTGACGTGCTGTACGTTGTTGCTTCCCATGGATACCTGTGCAGTATTACAAGATACTATTTTACACTCTTTAAATATTCGTCGTAGCCAATGAATACCGTAAATGCGTATTTCTCTACAGAAAACATGAGATCCAGTGAGTAAATAGTCGTAACACTACGATTATTCTATCAATGAATATAATCTTGAATCTATTGTTTTCTTAGAGATTGTTTCTTTTTAATAATTCAAAACTACTATGCATTCATCGAATTCCATAGATTTATCATTACGTATAATGCTTGAGGTATTACCTGTGCTCTGTATTGTTGTATTGCGCGTAAATCGGACGATTCTGCGTCGCGGAATTGTAGACATTTTCCCGTCGTACGTAAGTCGGTACGTTTTGAGTGTAATCCGGGATAATATTCTCGTGTTCCGCAACGCACTTTCCATTTAGACAATACTAAAAATACAAAATATAAAAATACAATATTTTTACATTTCATCCAAAACAAAAATTCCTCCTACCTGTCCGTCCCCACACGGGGAGCCTTCGGCAGCTGGTCTGTACGCAACGCAATATCCTGATCCCGCATCGAAGCAGAACAGCTGAGCACAGACGCGATCATCTTTCTGCAATAAAGAAGAAATTCAAACGAAGATATTTTAAATCCTCGTTAAATTCCTGCTATTTATTTTAAATTCTACACCCAAAGCAACGAACTTACGAAGCAGGCGCTTGTACCGCGATCTTTTCGACATTGCGCATCCAAGGATAATAATTTTCCTGGCAAGACTCTGGGCAACGCCTCGTCCTCGTGCGGCGCGTTGTAAAGACAGGTCGCCGTATCACCGCTGGAACAAAATGTTACAATGCAATTACTAGTCCTGACACTAATGAGATATCGACTGGAGTTTTTTTTTAATCATCTAATATGACGATCCTACTTTAAGAAATGATGGAAGGACGATACGCTGCAGTGAGACCATTTGAATCCCTTTTCGGTATGTCTGAGGTCACTCATTATGTAACCGTCTTCCCAGCGACATTTTTCCGCACCGGGTCCTCCAAGATAACTAGGAGGCGGCGATCCATCGTGTACTGCGCCCAGTCTGTAAATTTTTATATTTCATTTTTTTATTTTTTTATTTTTTTTTACTAATTTGATCCTCACTAATACAGTTTGAATTTGGCGGACACTTACAAGTGGCCGACTTCGTGAGCAGCTACGATTATCCCGCTAAAACCACCAGTGTCTTCGATTATAGCGACTGAATTGACCTTCTCCAATCGCTTATTCACGACACATGCTCCTCCGACGTACGCGAATCCTACGTACAGAGAGATTCTTTAAATTTTTGTTATTAGAGTTAACAGGACAAATGGGTCAATCTAGTTTTCAAAGTTACAGTTACTCTCAACTCTATTACTTTCCTTGTTATTAATAAGCCTAATTGTATGGGGTGTTAAATTAATACCAGAGCAACGATTTTCGTTGGAGTGTCTCCAATTTTTCTTTTATTTTTTTCTTCTTCCTTTTTTAACCTGATGGATCATCATTCGATTATCATTGAATTTTATTCACTTGTCACGTATCGCCTTCTACCGTACGCGAGTGATGGACGTGATGTAATAATAATCAAATTGGAGACACAATTATTCGCTTTGGTTAATTGGCCACTGTTATTATTGATATTAGAAATGAGGTAATTCGATGCATTTTGGATGAGAAAATTAGTCCGTTTGGATAATCGTTTTTATTACTTTAAAGCCAGACTAACAGCTCTCGCAAGCGGCATGCATCTGGTGTTAATTTCTCAGTAATGAAGTACACGAGAATTTGCGAGAATTTCCAAGCGCAGGTGTCGGATGCTGTTTTAATATTTTATTATTATTATTCTTATTATGGAGCTTCATCAATTCTGTACTATCAATATTTGTTCAGCGTCCGTCATACGCTTGAAAATCTTCTCACTACTTGGAATGCTTTCGTTCCAATCCTTCACTACTTTTCGTTTCCTTTCCTTCGAGACAAAAAAACTTACCACCCGCGATCCTTATCGGTAACGCATCCAAAGATAAGAGAAACATGAGTAAATCAGTAGAGACAGGGTACAGATAGTGCATATATAAAAAAGAGACAGAAGATAACGATAAATAGGGATATAATTAAATAATAATATATTGCTATTGCGTTATATTTCCTTTCGTTAGGTCATGATATAAACAAAAAAAAATTTCAAACATCCATTTTTGCGTCAATCACGACTGTATTTGTACTTCGATATCTCTCGTGCATCGTAGAAAATTAATATAAACTCAAGTGCGATTGTCTAATTAAACGAATGCCTTTACGTTCAACGAATCAAAAGATATCTGTGCGATAAAGATTTTGCAATGCAAGAGACACGTGCTCTTGAAAATACCGGCTGAATGGCAAATTGAAAATGATTTCCAAAGAGAACACTTAAAAAGAAAAAAGAAAGAAAAAAGGTGAGAGACGAAAAGAACAGCGAAGAGTATATTTAGCTTTTAGTGTCTCGCGAGATACGACAAATAATGAAAAAGAAGAAAAGAATAATGAAAAACAAAAAAGATATTACCGAAAAGTACGTGTTTTAGAATTAGACATTGCCAATTGCCAATAGGGATACACAGTGTCCGTTATATTAATTAAAAAGAAGAGACATAGACAGTAAGAATAGAGTGCAGAGAAGTTAAAACAAAACCAAAAAAAAAACAAGGACTCATTAACGGCACAGAAGAGAAAATTTAGAAGACCGCGAGAGTTGCGCAAGAAGAGCAGCTTTCGAAGACAAAAGTGAAGAGAGCAAAAGATTGGGGAAAATAGAATCACATGAAAAGTGCACTTTGGTATAAGAGAAGAATAAGAAGAAAAAAACGGGAGACAATAATATTCGCTTCTTTCTCATTTGAGAAAACGTACCTGCTGTTCCTCTATTGCACACGTCATTCGCATATTGCCTCCTGCACATATCTAATCTGCAATGCAACAATAAAAATTTTTCTTTATCATGTATGTCACACGCTCGTGCACTGTGCGCAGCCACGTCACGGGACAATTCAACGAGAAACATAAGTAGACTAAAGAAAAGAATAATAAAAATAAAACAAAGGTCAAATCGGCTCGATCATGCAACACTACAAAAGAATGAAAAAGAATGAAAAAGAATAAACAGAAAGAAAAGTAAAAAAAAAAGAAAGAAAATTCAAATTTTTTCATCCATTTCATTTATCGACAACAACACCCGGCTGCTCTCTGTCTCCGTTCTAGGGTGTTGAAATATATATATATATATAAATATATATATATTTCAATCAATATATATATATAATTACTGCGAAGAATCACTTCACAGTCACAACAAAGAGCTTCTCTCAACCCATTGAAATAAACATTCCGCAAAGGACCTTGATTGCAATGGGTCTTGGCGGTTTTTTGCAAAAGCTCATTAGAAGTCGTGTCAAACGTGTTTTGCGTAGCGTAATTGAAAGAAGATATTGCGCGTCGAATAAATTAACGACACGCGTTCCATGAATATATTAGATAACGATAAATATACCGGACTCCGATATCCGACGGGTCTTGCGACGTTTCCGTAAGTCAATGAATAATTCTTTTTATTTAATAACCACGTTGTTCTCCGGAGCGACGACGTTTTTAATGGATCGATTATTGGCAGAGAATTCTCCGAGATGTTTTATCCTGAAATATATCTATATCCGTAGATTTTACGAGACACGTTATTATGTATGAAATGACTAAAATTGCCAAGCACGCACCACTAATTTATTAGTCTACGATCCCTGGTTGCCTGATATATATTTTTTTACGGCCCAGTTGTGTACGTGATACATGATTTAGAAGCTGAAACGAATCACAAGTGGCACGACTCTGCAGGCTTATCATCTAGTTTCTATTTGTTTAAGGCCTTCAGTAGGCAATTACAATGGTGGCAGATGTGAAACATATTCGAACGCAGGAGCGTTCGATAGCGTGTGTGAATATTCATAATGCAAAGAAAGGAGTCGCGACCACTTGTGCTTTGTTATCCAATATGTAAACACAATGACGATTGAGATATTCGCCTTGCTTAATACCAAATTCTATATACAACAAACCCTAAAATAAAAATATAAAATAGTCATCAAAATTGTATAAAGAGATTTTCCTTACTCGTTACGTCATCTGGATCGTATAATAGCGTCGATTAATTTTTACTGTCCTTGAAATTTGGAATATTGCTCTTTGACACACGATATTGCGATATTTACGTCCTTCCGAATAGGGAAAGTCTCTTTTTACTTTGATCCTAAGTATTAGGAAACCCATTATAACATACCATGGACATTCAGACTATTTACAGACAATTCTATGTAAGGATATATATATTAAAAAACAAATTAATAAAATATATTGGAAAAAAGAAAGCATGATCGCTATTATTGTAAACCATACCGGCAGTTCCCTTAGTGCAGCGACCGCCTTTCCTACGACGGCACATATCATACCTGTTTTTCGAAATAGAAAGAAAAAAAATCGACAGTATGAATTCATCAGCTTTTTCGGTACTCGAAGAGGGAATAAAGTAGGGAGTAATAATGCTTGATAATTAGCAGAAGGTTGTATATGTGTGTGTGTATATATATATATATATCTCCCCTATGTTCAATTTATATCAAACAGTTTGGCGGGACCTTCAAATTCAAAGATATAATTTTGAAACATTACAAAATTATACCCGAATCCTTTTGTATTCAGGATAATTTCGTGACATTCATAGCTATTTGAAATTCGCTAACAGTTCCTGTGTCCATTTAGTTATGCAAATTTAAAATGTCTAACATTCTGAAATATATATATATATATATATCTTGCGGATCAGTCTATTATCTTTCTAGTAACTTGACATTTATCGTTAACCCTAAGCCAAACCGTGGGAGATTCTCATGACTTTTTTTTCACTCTCATGAATTGTCCATTACAAAAATAGAAGAATGCTTCATTGCCATTGGTCAGTCCTCCTTTCAAAAATCTTTAGAAGGATCTATCCTATCCTGATACGTAATATTATTATTTTTGTTGTATCTCTCGTATGTTTTAGGAATGATAATCCTTACTTCGTGACGGCAACAGCAATGTCGTAGACCGGAAGTCTCCTCTCACGGAAGAGATACTTTCCCATATCGGTCAGGGCAGCTGCCGAGTCTATAGCATCTCGTCCCACACGGTTTCTCTCCAGATAAGGGGTGGCATCCCTTCCCTGAAACGTATGAGATATATTTAGGATAAAAAAAATTGCGTAAATTCTCTTTCATTTAATATCATGCCCTTTCATCCCCTTTAGTGAAAGCAGGAGTAATGGCTACGGAAGCTGTATGCAAGTATCTTAAGATACAAAATAGACCATACAGCGTAAATGACATCGTGATGAATCTTCATAATGAATATGGAAAGTCAGCTGTACAGAAAGCCTTGGATCAATTGGTCAGCAACGGGAAGGTGTTTGAGAAAGTAAGTATCCAAGTAATATGAGGATCCAGTCGGTCTTGTCACGGTATCGGTTTACCACTAAGATCTTTATATTGTACAATCAATTTTTTATTATTTGTTTAAGATTTATGGGAAACAGAAGATATACTGCATCGTACAAGACTCGAAGTACGATGCCGAGGAGTTAATGCGAATCGACAAGGAATTACAGGCACATGCAAATGAGGTGGAGGCTAAACTTCAGGAAGTTGAAAAGGAAATCAGATCAAAGGAAAGTGCTTTGACGTCTTTGAAGTCGAGTCTCAACTTTGAAGAAGCTCTTAAGCAACGCGACGTTTTAAAACTGTCAGTAAAGAGTCTTACTAAGAAATTAGACGAGCTTATGGAAGCCACAGGCACTGAAGACCTCAGTGAATCTAAAAGGAAGGCTGAGACTGCGCTTGACGATTATTCCCGCGAATATTCAAAAAGGAAACGACTTTGTACCGGGATTGTAGACTGTATATTAGAAAATTATCCGGGTAGTAAGAACGAATTATACGAAGAAATCGGAATAGAAGCAAAAGTCTTATAGTGCCTTTAGAATATAAAGATTAAAAAGAAGATAATATATTTTTATAACCAAAAAAAAAAAACCAGCAAAAATTGCATCTATGCTATAAGTTATTTATTGAGTATTAATGTTATTCGTTGTACGATAATATAAAGTTATTTTTATATGCTCCTTTGTGTCGTGGTAGCTTGCTCAAATTTTGAAGAAAAAAAAAGAGAGACTTTTCAAAGCCGATTATGATTTTATAATGTAATATAATGCTTTACGAGCTTTCGTTGCATTTATATTATTTAATTGACTTTGCGCCATTGTAATGTTTCACGGCCGAATGCATGCACAAAGAGTATATTCTCGTGTACGATCTAAGGATCTTGTATCTGCGAGAGGAAATGATTTCTGTGATCACGGAGATTGCCGAGCGAGACCGAGATGGAGAGAAAGTGAACGTGGCAAGGTTTCTTTTCCACTCCTCGGTCCATTAACATTGAAATCTTACCCGTGAAATAATTATTCCCGCGATGCTGATACGTATTTTAGGTCCTTTCAATAACTTATACCTCAGGTCCACGCCGTTCCAAAATGACACGAAGTACCTTTTAATCTGTACGTTGTCACCGCCGTGCAATCTGAAAGAAAAATTCCTATTGTTTTCTTCTTCCTCTCTTTCATTTATCTTACTCTTTGTAATTCCTTCGGAACTCGCTATAACCGCTTGCGGAATATGATCTTTCATAAGGATGTTGGGAATAGAAATAAAAAAAATTGCAATTCATCGTTCGCAAGTATTTCGTTGCTCATTTTAAATGCAACGACACAAAAAAACAAATGAAAATCTCTTGTAATCTAGTAAAACCGCAAAATGGCTAGCGAGCGACCGCAGGGCAAGTATTGGTTGACACTTTTTTTTTTATTATTAGTGACAAGTAGTCTACGAAAATAATAGATATGAATATTGACACAGGATATATCAGTGGAGACAAAATAAGGTGAATGACATTGTTATTGAATTGTGATCTAATCTTAGTTAATAGAACAGTTTGCCATCGGAGTATTAGTTAATACGTTGTCCAGTGATCTAAGTGTCTTTGAACTCACCTGTATCCATCATAATCTACAATACACAGGATCTCCGGGTAAATTACGTATGGCGCTTCGCGTTTTGATCTGGTGCTGATCGATCGCTTGGATCGGAATCTTTTGGCTAGGTGATCCGGTTCCATGAACACTAATAGAAAAAGAAAAAGGGTAAAATACCAGATCATTAATGAATCATCAACAAAGTAGAAGTAGAAGTAACTTTCATTTGTTATTTGTTTCTCAAATAGTCTCGTTGAGACATTCGAAACTTAGATTTCTATTGATTCTTGATAATTGACACCCTATCCACTCTTTTTTTTTTTTTGAAATCGTCAAACTCACTGAAGTCGCTGTACTCATCGTCAACGGGACGAGTAGATCTCCTGAAGACAACGTGATGATTCGTATACTTTAGGCTTCTTTTACTTCTCGTGACGTTAGGCAGCAAATGGGCTTCGTGAAGACCCGCAGCTTTGCTCACAACTTCCTTTATAACACGTTCTGGCAATGGACGAATAACCAATTCCGAACCGATATTACCTTCCTGAAATAAAATCGAAAATCTTTATATATAATTCAATTTCAGATCCAATCGAGTCTTCTAGGTTTTCATGGCTGTCAAACTGATCGCACGATCGGATAATACTAAAAGCGCATAAGACCAGTTTGTATAACAATACTATAGTTAAAAGATATCCGGTTCTGCTTGAGCTAATCGCCTTACGAGTTTAAACAGGATACAATATCGAAGGTTTTAATGAATTCCGTTACTGCCTGATCCTTAGTAATGTAGATCGGATCTGAAGCGAACAGCAGTGTAAGACTTCCGCTTCGGACAGTTCAGGCTTAGATCGGATCTCCTCTCTCTACCTGGATCTCTATGGAATTTAATCTACGAATAAATTCTCTCAGCGGAATTTATGCTTCGTTCAGAGACATTTGACCTAGGTTTCAGCATAGTATTCGTTTATATTTTATTTTTTATTTTCTTAGCTCGAACGTCACAACCTTGCCGTATATTGTTACGATACTTTCTTTCTCGTAACCTCTAGCTCCATCTGGTTCTCGATGCCGATACTTCCAGTCGTATAGCTATATTTTATCTTGACTTCGAGAGATGCATTGGTCAGATTGAAGACAGAGAGAGTGAAAGCGAAAGGTCAGAATGCTAAGGGGTCACTTAGAACAACGCTTTTACAATTTCGTTACGTAACGCGTAATGGCTCTTATGAATATAAGGCGCGGTAAACGTTTCTGCTTGGTTGGCAATTTTTTTTATCTGCATCTTTTTTTTTTATTCCCACTAAGTTAAACCTCCTATGTAAATTTATAATAAAACTTTAGCTTTTTATTTTACTATTTGTAACGGCCAGTGAATAACGCGATACGTTTACATTTTTTTAATTTTAACGATTCTCTTGGTTAGGTTATTTTCTTGATTTGTCGAAATGAGTCGCGATGTCGAATATCCTTCGTGATTACGTTCCCGAAATATCATTTTGCATGTTGCTCTTTGTTATAGCGAACAAACCAATGTATCGTGCGTGTTAGGTCACCGGACGCTTTATTCTTTACGTTATTTCTATTAATTTGCATACTGTAAAAATCGAAGCTAGTTGGACGAACAGACCTTATGGTTGTCACCGAAAAAGCCTATAGTAATAATCATCATACGCAAATATTGAAATGTTAATTATCTAAATATTTGTAATAAACATTTTCCAGCAAATTTTCTAAAATCCTTTGGCATTTATTTTTCAAAGAGAAAAAAAAAAAGGATTACGTAACATTACTCAGAAATAGTCCAATTTGTTATTATAATGGGAATTCGATGGCGCCAAAGACCGAATCGAAAGCGGCCAACCCACTTCGTGGGAATATTTATTGAGATGATTCTCTCGCTAAAAAAAAAAAGGGTATTTTCGCCTTGATCGTAGAAACCGATTGGTCATTATATTTCAAAGCAGCATTCATTATTTGCGCGTGCAAATCTCTTGATAAAAGTCGCAGATCGTGTCTTGCCTACGTGCTGCTGGTATAAGTGATATAACGTGGGGTACGAACGTGCGAGAATTGATTATCGGTATAAAATATCGGTATCGGACCGGACGCTATCCCATAAGAATAAATCAGTGTAAAAAAAATGAACTAACGATTATCAAGATAGTATCGATACCTAGAAAAATCGATCGCAGCTAGTTATTATATCTATTAATGAAAAAAAAAATAAATAAATAAACGAATCCTAATAAGATTCCCGTCGAACGGGTTCACCGGCCGGTACGAAGCGAAAATCCGATTACGAAAGTGAGGATGACAAACTCTCCCGGTCACGAGGACAAACCGTGCGTGATGACAGTACCGTAATAATCCAAAGACGCCAGGTCAAGTTTTTCTTGTGAAAATATTCAGATACGTGCATATAACTAGACGCAGTTGGACGTAAGGATACGTAGCCGACGTAGAAGATGCTTAAATAGAAATACGAGGATGTCGCCAAGGAGCTCAATATGCTCGACAATTGTTTCGTCTGCGACCTGCGAGCGTTACGATAAACTCCAGCGACAGTAGCGCCGTAATTATATCGCGAGAGACGACCAGTCAGTCAGTCGTCTTGACGAAAGACGTCCGTAATAATGGAACGATGTCGCAAGCTACATTAAGAAAGAATGGATGCTTACAACAAGTACTTTCCCATTCGCGTCCTGGTGTAGCAAAATGGACGCCATGTTGTTGGGGTCTTGGTAGATATCACCTACGTCTGCGGTGCTGGCCTGTAAAAGTGAAGTAATGACAGGAAGAAAAAAAAACAAGAGAATGAAAAACAAAAAAATATAAGTGAGACAGCCAGTGGATGACGATGACTATGCTGATTGATATTGATTAATGTATTATGAAATTGTGAAACGTTATCTTTTGTTTATTTTGACACGTGTCATTTACGGATGGCCCATCCTTAAGTGACAAGGATCCCCTGTGATCGACAATGTATAAGAATAGTATTATGGTGGTCAAAGGTCTTACTTTAAAGCCATAACTTCGACACTGTCTCTATAATGACGATCTGTACGTTAATTAACGAACCAAGGATAACCGGCCACCTTAATTTCTTTGTTCAGTCCTTCAAGCTTCTTCTACTTACTTCCGGCACGTCGTCGTAATGCAGGCCGTCGGGGTGCGACGCGTTCCCGATTACTGTCCACACTGGTAATTCTTTCTTGGAGAACAGTCCGTCCGTTGGTTGAAGGGATAAATTAATATCCTTCCCGAATGCCTTGAGATGAACTTCCTGCTTTATTTCTGGACTTCTTTTCTGCAGCGTGTGCAGTACCGGCACTACCTCGTAAGACGGTACTATAAAAATTCAATATGTTTTATAATCGAGTATACGTTTTATTCACTGACATTATACTGTGTTAATAGTCATTCAAGATCATGCGAGTTCTCGAACCTTGCTGATTCGAAATCGTGACGGTGTACTGGTCTTGCTAATGTCAATAATAAAACTGCAACGAATCGACGAACGCAGGTTTATGCATGGGACGAAAGGCATTCTAAAATAGCTTGAGAATTGACGTACGTACGAAGGAGGAGACATCTAGACGACAGGGTGTAAGAAAAAAAGTCCAGAAATTCTTGAGCTACGTGAATTCTCAACCGCTAAGAGATATCTCTGTGTGTACGAATAAGTATGGATGGAACGACAGAGAGAAAAAAAATAGCGAGGTCAGCAACGCCCGAGAGGACCTTTATCACATAAATAAATATTTATGCGTATGATTCACGTCGATAAATTAACGATTTACGCTCGTGTCGCAGAAAAAACGGGCGAGGATCATTGGTACCGATCTCCCTTCAAAATACGTGCGTAGCCATTCGTGCATATATTCACGTATATATTAATGCATGAAGTATGAATCATGTGACCGATGACCCGTGTAGTCTGCCGCACCTCGACTCTCCTGATTTCGCGGTACTAATGTGGCGTCGAAATAAAATACAAATTTCAAAAGAATACAGCAAAGAATTAGACGTTGAGAAGTTCAGGAGAGTTAGAGTAAATTTACTGGTAATAAGGTCTTATTCGTTTACCAGACTCGTGTCCTTCCGTCTGAAAGACTGACAACATCTCGGCTGTTGTCATGTGTTCGTGAATCTGAAAAACAAATGGTTCTAGTAAATAACGGTTGGTTGTATATTGAAAAAATTAAGGTGTTCATGAATGAATCAGAGTCATTGAGTAATTCTTGCTTATATTTAAGCAGTTGCCTCTTGATACTTTTTCTTTAACTAAATTAAGCGCCTACAGCCGTTCCTACAACGTCTTTGTTTCTATGCGGCCTCTTTGTGTCTATGGTTCATTCGCATGAAGCAATCTTTGAGATTTCGCGCACTGCTACAATGTAATAACTGTCGGTAGAATGGCTGGATGTTGGGAGATAATTGTATACGGATTTTATTGTTGAGCAAAACTGTCTTGTAGCCTCGTTAACCAGGAGACACGCTTTTGCCAATGTGTTTACGGCTGTTTTCAATCTTGCAATCTCTGGTGCGAGACTCTTTAAAGGTATCGAATTAAGTTTAGACAGTGTTGATATTGGCGAGTTTAAATATTTTGAAAACCGCACGCGGAGTATCTGTGCGTACGTATAGGTATAAGAACACGTAACTTCCCTTTTGTGTCTGGCTGAAAGCGGACGGGAGTATAAAGGATATAAGCTGTACGTCGTAACTGTTTCGAAAACATTGAAAGAAACAGTCCATGAGCGTTTCGACAAATTCTCAAGGCTCGTAAAAAGTCTGATTTACATAGATTCGATATGCTTAAAGATTTTCGAAGAAATTCAATATTCCCTCGAGGCCTTCGATCCGTTATTAAATTTAAGACAAGATATAATTGTTATATCTACGGAAAATCCTAATCAATTAATCTATTTGCATTTGGTCCTTGCTGGAACGTAAAGGTTAAACTATATGAATGAATTTGATTTCAGTAGTACGTAGCGAACAAGGATACCTAAAAAGGTAATGGCGACTTCGATTTTCTAAGCGATAGGTCCATAGTAACTACATGGGTGGCTGACTGACTGGCTGTTTGCTCGTTTGCTTGCTAACTTACTTGCCCGGTGCATTTCTAGAAATTCTGGTTTCTCTTCCGATTTTAAAACGCGATTCTAAGTCTGGTTTTTCTTAAAAGCATTGCCCATTGGCAGTGAAATTCCTGACTATAAATCGATTCGATCAGCCCGTTCGATTGATTACGAGAAATCACGACGATTTTAGACTCGCCAGACTCTCGACTATTCAGGCAACTCGTCTAATTACCAAGGCATTTATATAAAGTTACCGATAATTGGCGCACTCCAGTCACTGCTATTCTGTGTAGCAACCGAGGACTCTTTTATAAGACTCATTTCACAGTAACCAATGTGACATCGATCGACTAACGATTGGTTCTCTTTTGCGCCAATTAATTTTTCTTTTTTATCTGACTCTTTGTCCCTTTACTTTTTTTTCTCCATTTAACTAAAACACTTTCGTCATTTGGGATTTAGAAAGGCTTTTCATTAATTTTCGACACTGCATCTCTCACGTAGATATTAAATAATACAGGAGGTCTTTCAAAATATTAATTTACTTTGGATACGAAGCCAGCTGACATACAATTAAAAATATATATTTTCAGTCAGTATTACACATTTTTCCTTCATTCAGTACGACACACGCAACCATGTCAGAATTGCAGGTCCGAATAAGAAAGCGTTTGAAAAATGCAATCGTCAGTGTGTAATGATATCGTATGCATTTCCTTTCAGTCATCCTGAAGGTCGGTATTAATCATCTGTTACTCATATATTTTGTACAATCTCAATAGCATTCAGTAAATTTATACTGTTTCCCCTAAACCATATGATTAATGATGGAAATTAAAAAAAAAATGAAGATACATTAAATATGGAAATCATCTACTTCCAATAATAGAGGCAAATAATTTCTTACCTTGTGACATTGTGCGAAAGGTAGAATGGCCGTGCACAGAAGGACAAGGACGCGAATCATTTTGCGTGGGAGTATTCCTGATAGGCCGCGCCACATCGCTGAAACAAAGTAAAGTAAAAAAAAAAGATAAGTCAAAGCATTCTCAATGATTAGAAGAACAAAAAAATGTATATTAACTGAAATAAAAAACAATATCATTAATATTTTTTTCATTGTAGGATAAAGGTTGAGCAATTACCGTAAGCAGTAATTAATTTCTGAATCATGAAAAGTGCATGCGACTAGCTTTACTTAATGGACGTGACATCATATTACAAAGTTTACATTGCCATTTAGAAAGCATAAAGTTCCATTACGAGATAATCATTTGAATGTACGATAAAGATATTAAAAAAAGAAATCTGAATGTAAAACAGAAAGTTCAAAATTTATGAGACGATTAAAAAAATGATTATCATCCGCCAAGAGGATAATAGTCATTAATTTACATAAGCGCATAAAGGCGTAACGTGTCCCCGTGCAAAGGAAAACTGAATTGCGTAATTCACGAGTCACAGCCAATGTCCCGACAGTTCGGCCCACACGAAGAAAATGAAATATCGAAACTAACCTTCATCGCGATGGCTTCACGCATGCCTGCAACTAAACTCGTTACGGAGCAACAAATAAGAATATACAAAATGTCAGGCGACAGTCGCACAGCGACAATCCCGGAAAGAAAGTTTAAATCGCATTAAATTTAACGCAGCACCGCCCGAGCGCGAATAAGAAGCTCAGGGGACTTTGATGGTGAATTCATAAAATGGCACACGAAAACCAAAGAAGAGATCCAGACGTTTCTGTGGTATGAAAAAATAAAAAAAAAAGTATCAACACCACCAGTCACAATATATAAGTATTAAAAAAAGGTAGAAAAACTTGCGACATGAAACAAGTGCGGTTTTCCCCGATTAAAAAAAATCTTATTTCACGGACTTTAAAATGATTCTTGATTTTATGCTACTTTCATCTCTCCTTTCCCCTTTGTCTTTATTCCCGTATTCCATTTTCGGTTAGGCCAATTCTTCACGTACATAGTCGGTAATGTCCTCCTTGCGCACGAGTTTCTTGTGGCCTCGTGGAAACAAAAGATCCCTCTTGCGCGATTTGTCGAAAGTGACTTTAGAATCCTGGCGGCCATAATGCGTACTACCGCAAGGTACAAGAACAATAGAAAGAAACCTATCTCGTAAGTGGCTATTGTATGAAATAGTGTCTGCTGTTCGGTATTGGACGATCGAAAGTCATTTACGAGCGTAAACGAGTAGTTTATGTAAATTTCAAAGCAATTGTGCCTCCCTCGTTCCATTGTCAGTTGACAAAGTGCGGAAACCCTGAAAGAAACGCAGGAAATTTTCCATTTTATCAAACAACGATTAACCCATAATTCACATATTCTTCTACGCACGTGCACGAATCGATCTCCATAAGCTAATCCCATATGTATATAATTAGCATAGTCGTCAGTCACCTCTTGATCATTTTTCAAAAATCAAGAATAGACGCACGAGACTCGAAAATAATGATTTACAACGTACCGTCTTTCTCTCATAGTTAAAACAAACTATCTAACAGTCCAAAATGAAATTCATCAATAATTTTCAGTTATATTTTAACGAATCATTTTACAAATCAAATCATCATCACTTTAACTATCTTATTCGGTTCGCTTGTAAGATATTATTTTAAAATTCAGTATTCGATATCAACACTGACAGCAATTACGGTAGCGACGAACGGTAAGTTCTACGTTAGTAATTTATTACTAGTTAATAAGGCATCCTCGGCATATGAGAGAATTATATATACGACAAGAAAAATAAAAAAAAAAAGAGATAAAAAAGAAGAACATCTTCAGTAATTCCCACGTACACAAAATGCCGCGCTTTAAACTATCGTCTGATCGATACTGGCGAATGGTATCTTCAAAGCGGAGTGAAATCAAGTAAAGTAAAGGGCAACGGGTTTTGCCAATTGCAGCCAAGAAGAGTCAAACGATTGCGAGGTAACTTCTTCCCTCTATCTGTCTATAGAAAACTTTATAGACATAATACAAAATAACTAGTCAATGAAAGGAATCGATAGGCCATTGTAATAAGACAATAATAAGACTCGATAGTAGCATTGAGGTGCTTTCATTTGGTTATACAAACTTAACAGGAAGTAAGGAAAACGCACATGTGATATTGTGAACGTCTATCGATCCAAAATCGTTAAGGAAAGATCGACCAATATTATATACATTCATAAAACGCATATACGGTACTTTATCATTTTCCTTTTACTTTTCTCTTATTTTCACTCCATTTGCGATACGCCAATTTTACCGATCATACCGACCGTGTACAGCACTTCAAGGCAATTTGCTTTTTACATACTAGATCGGTATTTGCATCTAGATCAACGAGCTTCGAACTACCCATTGCACGTTTTCATACGTGTGACTGAGTATAAAGCTATAGTTACATGATATTTCGCTTAACGATTTAATTAAATAATGTCTCTACCATTACATATTATTTTCTATTACGTCGATTCAATCTTATCAAACACAGTACGAGTGTCTAATGTCATCGTATTTGTAATGGAGTTTCAATTTTTTTATTTCTTCACAATCGCCACGTAGATCGATCGATCGTGAAACTTTGTTAATTTGATACAAAGTATCGAGTCAATAACAACTAGTAATTTATCCTTGGAAGGATCTTGAACTCGCGATCTTTTATGGTTTCGACCAGAATCTATATAGATCGATTTTGTGTCGTTAATCGTACTCTGTTAATGTATGAGACTTAGTTCTGCTATAATTCGAGGTTGTCATCTACTTTTATTATAATTGTTTTTTTTTCATTCCTGAAATTCTTGCCGGATGAATTATTTATTTCAGACAAAATTATTCTCTGTAAGTTTGTCGATTAAAAAAAGTGTATCTGATACGCCTCAGACTTGTTACCTGTACAGACTTATACCTGTACTACAACGCTTGGCATTAATGTCACGGAATAGATCTTTGTGACCATATCCATTCTTGTTTATCTTTACTAAGGATTGACTATGGATAGATCACTTTTTGTCAGCTCTTTGTGATCACTTTGTAATGATTACTTTATAAAAGAATTACTTCTCAAGGACTTCTAACTGGCAGTGACAGGGTGAACAGTAGTCACGGTTGACTGTATATAACGTGGTAAACTTTTTAATTTGCAATGTTTATTGTGAAAATTCTATTTGTGGATATTAATTTTCTTTTTTTTTTCAAGAATATATATGCACATTCTTTTATCCAAAATGTATAAGGTTTTATATATTGGCTGACCTTACGTGGTAAATGAATGGAAACAAGTCGCACGACGGATTTATATAGCGAAATTATTTACGTCTGTTGCACAGTTGGAGACGGGATTAATTTGAGGCCTATAATGATTGCTTTGCTTAGATCTTTTTTTTTCTTAAAAAAAAAAAGAAAGAAACTATCTTACAAGGACAATCCTATTTTTTCCATAAAGTGCAAGATCATACGAAACACGCATGAATCCACTTACGAATTACGTCATTGAAATACAGGAGAGTCCTACGCGTCAAATTTTTGTATATGAATCCAGTACACAAGAAACTTAAAAAAAAAGACTGTTATTGTCTCAAATTTTTTTAATCAATTACGTATCTCCGAGTATACAATTGTCAACGATTTATTACGACCCTGCTCGAACGACAGATCGAATATCTCCAAAGCCGGATATTGATCGAAATCAAAAGAAATTCTATAAAACCCAAGGACAATAAAACCATAACAAGAGTGACGTTCGAACAAGATAGAATCACAAGCTACATACAGAATCCAGTTGCACTTTGTGTATTAATCAATCCAGCCAAGTACTATGTGACAATCAACATAGTTAATGCCATATACCCGCAGTATATTAGAAACCGAATGCTTATGTGAAAAGTATACATACATATATATATATATATATGACCCCAAGTCAAATGCAACATATTCGCATGAAATAAGAGTCAAAGATGTCTAGAAAAGTAGGTCACGAACGATATCACCCTGACATTTTTTTTTAAATTTCCAATTGCTACAACCAAGATAAAAATTCGTATGGCGTATATAGCAATAAATAATAAGAATCCCCGGTCCTTGTCGCATTGTGAATAAAGTGCCATTCGTTCTATTACATACGCTTGTACATACATGTGTAAGCCAAGATCGGCATTGTGATAACGAGATGAGCAATGACCAAGGTCAAATTCGCAAAGGAACACGTACGTCCATGTACACAATGTAAATACATGACACGTAATTATCATTTACATAGGATTCACTTTGGTCCTTCTACTACACGGAGGACACGTGAAATCTTCTTTCTCCTTCTTGTCTCACGGGTTTCTTGTCCGACTAAATAATTTCGCGGCTCACAGTCATTTCATCCGTTCCAACGTGAATCTTATTGATCTTTATGCCGGAATAAAAGTAATGGCCATATGGAGAAACAAGTTAGTAACATATATTTGTGTGTTTTTTTGTTTTACATTTTTTTTTTCAATACCCTCAAAGGAGTCAGGGTCGACCTAGTGCGTTCGTTTTGTAAAGTATTTATCTCTTTAGGTACGTGCTTCATTATCGTCACCCTGATGACCTCGCAAGATGGCCGACCGGAGGACTCGAACTTGACGGCTTGATGCATTTTTCTCGTACCGGTAGGGCTAAGGCTATGGTCCAAGGTTTTGTGGTGCCCGGAAGTTGGTTTTTTTTTTATTATTTTGGTATTTATGGTTCCTTTACTCATTACCTTATCGACTATACAAATGGTTTTCTCCTTTGGTTGGCAAATCTCATTTGTTATGTAATGTGCGGACAGGCTAATGCGTATCTATGTTATACGGATATGCTTACGCGGAACTAGCACATCCCTGTTATCGCTACTGGATGAATTCGATAGACAAATTATTATTCTCACCTTCGTTCAGAAGGTTATCGGATTTTTAGCTTGCATTTAGGATTCGAAACGTAATGGAAATCTATAATATCCATTCTGTTTCCTTTATAGTGATTTTTTTTTACTCCTTTGTACTCGGAAGTATTGATTTTTATATAGCTCGGATATAATTTATTAAAAACTATATTATTCGTTGATAATATAGTAACTTGTAGGATGATTTTGAATAATGAAGTTTCTACTAGGAATCGCGATATATGCAAGAGTCTAATATCTGTCTGGATGTGGAGTCGAATGGATTCTTTTTTTTTTTCCAGCACACCCGGTAGAACTGGTATCCATATGGTTGGGTTAGAGGGGGACCTTTCACGAGATTATCATTAATTTACAATAAATAATCAAAGAATATTCACGAATCGGTTAGGTCTGTACAGTCATACGACTGGAGGTATATTAATTGATTCGTGAATATCTTGGAAAAAGATTTTCCATGTTCTTTCGTTGAACTTTGTGTTAGTAATGGTGGAGAAATATTGGTAGGAAAAAAAAAAAAAAAAAGGTGATAATTCATAATTATGACAGGTGCATTAATAATGGTGTATTAACTATACAAGCTAATTAACATTTTCATTGTATACTGTATTTATCAAAAACTGGAATCTATTAAAAACCCCTTCGTTATTCAGTGGTTTTAATCATCCGGCTTCTCACTAATGGATCGAAACGATTTACGATCTCGTGTCTCGATCGATCTTGCGATTTTTTAATCGTTCGGACACCAAAACTATCATCCATTTCACCATCGTGCGAATCGATAGCGAGAATAAAGAATCTTTTACACCTTTTTTTTTTTACTGTTTCACTATTGATCTTGCCGTCTGCGATGATCAGCGATTGTCACAAAATATTTGAAGAGATCGTAACGTCGTGTGGATACGTCACAAAGCCGTTAGCTTTGGAGAAGCTAAATCATAGTGAAACGAACGAACGTGTTATTTTTGTCGATCTTTAACTATTTAATTCAACGAGTCTTTGCCTATGCCGGACGCACACGTGGCAGTTCAGCGATATTACCATGTACCGGGTGAGGTATAGAAAAACCTAACTAAACCTAAATTCCAATTCGATGGAAAGGTTTATTCGTAAAGATACATTTAAAATTTCCCGCCTTTACATTATATATGGAGTTTCACGTACTCTAAACTTTCGACGTATTCAAATCGCTATTTTTCATGATTTCTTTCGGTGAATTATTTTGCCTCTTTTAATATTTTGCCAAAATCTAAAAGCTACCGTATATAATTTAATCAAACGTCACAAATGAATATCTTTTGTGTATGTCAAGTTTATACGACGACTCGAACCGTATATGAGTATGGTTAATGACGGCAGCGATATTTTATTTTAGCTAATTTTGGAATATTCATTGCAGCCTATCCCAATTTCTGAGACTGATTTTTATAGCTCGGGAACCTTAACGAGCAAGATTTGTAGCTCTCGTCAAAACTGGTTCTTCCGTGGTCGTAGACAAATGTGCAACAATATTATCGCTGGGAATGGACGATCGTAAGGATGAATTTTCAATGTACGACGATGGCTTATGTAATCGTTTATAGCGGAAGATCGAGAGATGAAATTAAAAGATGTAATTGTCAAAAAAATCAATTACCCATTACAAAACCATTAATCGATCATGAATTTTGATCTTCTATATGTTAGAAAAAAAAAACATGTAAGATTAACTGAAAAGATCATGAAAAAGGTATAGAGAATGATCGTTTGGTTAAAAAAAAAAATAGCTAATTTAATCGTAACCGTTTCTCTCATTCACAAATCATAGAACAAATTTTATGTCTTTTTTTCTTTTAAGCTCCCTTCTCTCTCTTTATCCTCGATTCCCTACAGCCAATAGCAATCGCTCGCGTAAGCGGATATTGTGTTTTGGGGACAGATAGGAATTTCATTAAACCGTTTGCCATCAATGACTTTTATGTCTGCCAATCTGAAGGTTTGCAAATTTCGTGAAAACTGGTTTGAGATGCTTATACCGACATACCTGTTCGTTGACGAATAATGAGTGGACCCACCCGGTCGCGTATAACGACTGAGGTTGATCAGACCCAATTAGCATTTCGACGTCATCTTCACACCGCGATAAATAGAGATATGAATGGTGTAATGAAGGAGTAAAATACAACAACAACAAAATCACTAACTTTCTTAAAGCTCTAACACGTCACGATTTTTTACTCTATTTTTTAATACCTAAGAACATTAATAATGTAATCCTAAATATATACAAGAGTCACCTCTGCACTGGTGCTGCAGTTCTAGATCTTTTAAATAATATTACCATACGGATGATCATGGCTGCAAAATCAATCGTCAAAAATACCAATTAAAATGTTGTTCGACACTTGAATAAATAATTAATCGGTTAATTAACTGTTAACATCGTATGGCTTATTGATTTCGTACGAAATCGTGATATCTAGTACGATTTACAGATATAAGTATGTCCAAGTATATTTACGTGGGCGATTTTCTATTTTTTTTTGTTTTTTCGAAAATTTTAATAAATGGCACGTGGCACGTAATAAACGTGACAGACCCAGAATTTATTGTAAGTTAGCATTGTGGGCGATGAAGTCAATGTATCTCAGTAAATTAAGCAAAATGAAAGAAGAGAAAGAGAGGAATTAAAAAAAATGCAAAATTGATTTTTTTTGGTCTCGTTTATCTTTATTTTTTTGTTTGTCCGTTCGCGTCTCGCGTGGGAAACAAAATAATGCAATTATTCAAGCAGTCGAAAGTTCTCGGCAAATATGCCAAATTCTTTTGAATCGTCAGACCACCAATTGTTGTCCCACTGTACGACTTTTGCTGTAAGAGTATATAAAGCAGCTAATTAAGTAGACCCACTATGGTTCTACGTATGCATACGGGCTGGCGCGTAACTTCTAAGAAAGTTGTAAAGAAATTGTATCGGTAAGCCCGTTACGAGGAATCGCATTAGAGCGCTCGGCAAAACTTGCGTAACCTGTCGATCAGCATAGATTACTGTTCTTTACGTGTTTTCGCTATTTTTCTTCAAACCTACACATTTTTTGTCACTTTTTTTTTTCCTTGTTGTTTCAGATCCACCAGACGCTCGCGTGTTCCCACGCAAACTTTTTTTACCCGATCTTTGACTTTTTGGGATTTTCGACTCTTAAGAAAGTCACGGGATCATCGATACTCGTACAATTGATCGTGAGAAAAAATCTGATATACGTCGATATCCATGACGATCGTTATATTCGTATGCTCATTGTATCTCCTTGTAGAAAGATCCCATTACATAATGCTAATTTAATTCGTGAGACCCTAAAATTAAATTACATTTTTTTTTAACTTATTACACCGGTTTTTTGGCGCCACAGTGTATTTTATCGGCGTGTTCTGTCTTTATGATACGGAAATCTACGATCGAGCGTGATTTTCGATAATAAAATCAATATAACTTTATCGAAGGATACATTTGTCAATTTTCATATTACAGATTCGATTCCTTTAAGAAACCGAATAAAAAAACTATGACCAGACCATTAAATACTATAAATGATCTAAAACGACTCCGATGAGTATTGGTATCGCGATACACTATAAATGAAAAAAAAAAGTCATTTACCGTCCTCAAATTTGTCTTCTATCCACCAATTCAGTAAATATTGTAATTTTGCTCGCGAGGCCTTTCCTGTTTCGCAATTTCTCAGAAACACGTTTCGACCGATCATTAAGCGAAAAATAAGGAGAAAAAAGAAACTGGTCTTCCCTTGTCGCACCAGTGGTAACGCTCTGTAGCATAGATTCTCGTCGGCTCCCACGTTAATTAGCCAAAATATTAAATAGCGTTAGACAATATTTACGTGCGACATACCAGCGGCCATGTTTTTTTTTTTTTTCTTACCGAGCAGGTGTATCTAAACATTATTTATATGGATACACGTATAATACAATGTATAATATATGACACGAGAAACACCGAAGGGCATTGAACTTTATCTATTTATATACAGGGTTTTCGAAAATTAGTTCATTTCCGGGGTATGGCCGTAATTTTGAAGCTCATTGTCAGTGAATAACGTAAAAGACCTTCCTTTTTTTCCGGAAGTTCTGAATTTTTAAATCGAAGCAAATCACAAAGTTGACCAATGAGAGCGAGGCACCAACAGAAATGATAGGCATTTACGAACTCGGAATTGTCTTCCCTTGATTATTTTTTTCTCAAACATCGACGCGAGCTGCATGTCTTTTAAACGAATAAAGTGACTAGAAATTCTTTTCACAGTCGATGCCTTATTGAAAGAAAAGCAATAGAAAACAACTTCAAGTTCGTCCCTATCATTTCTCTTGGTGCCTAGCTCTAATTGGTTACCATTGACTTGCTCCCATTTGAAAACTACGAACATCCTGACAAAAGGAAGATCATTTTCGTAATTGGCTATGTCACAAAATGATGGTCATATTTTGAAGGTACACTAATTTTGGAACACCCTGTGTATATAAGAAATATCATATTAGGATCAATATCCGGTAAACTTAAAGAATACAAAAAAAAATATGAACAAAGGAAGGAGATAAGGTTACGCGATTGGGACGTAAAACTTTGTCTGAAAAATATAAACGTCAATTGCTTTCGCGTAAAGTCGACGACCAAGCACTTGAATCGTTGAGAATCTATTACGTAAGCAATGACACTTTTTACGTTCAAAAGGGAAGACTCGAATGGACGTCTTTCTTACGAAGATTTCAACAGGGAATCCTGCACAATCAAGACTTATGCAAAGACTTTCTTGTAACCAGGAGTCAGCTGATTTCCGTAGGAATTCATCTTACGTAAGGAGGATCGATAAAAGAAAACATTATTTGGCATTATAATGTCTCAATTTCTTTCAGTGATTCATTGTCGGTTAGAATTCTTTATGAATTTGTTGTTACGAATAATAAAAAATTCCAGCTTTATATAACGTCCTGATAAAAGTCTAGGATTTCGTACCACGAGAGATGGTAATTAGATTGCACAAGAAAAGAGTCTTTTTTCCAATGCAGGTAAAACCTGGCCTCTATGAAATATCAAGCTGAGCGCCATCACTACAAGGGTAACAACTTTCCAGGCTGGAAACGGGAGACAGCGTCGACGTGAAAATCACCTTGTGGAGACATCAACGTTAAAGCCTGCACGAACGGCTGCTTCTAGACATTTACATGTGCCAATTTACGTTACAGAACTTTTCATAAGGATTGATAGGGGTTTTATCGTTCGTTTTTCTACTTTATCATACCGTAGTACGTGCGAATATAAGAGTGTCGACTGGCATCGGGTTTACAGCGTTACTAACAAAAGCGTGTATTTGCGCAAGAAGGGTCGACAGAAAAGTCGTTCGTGCGGGACTTATCGCGACAAGGACATTTCTAGATCCCTGGCGTGACGTTTAGCAACTTTAGTAACTTTAGCAACTGCCATCATATGAACATGATAAAAAGATGTTGTTACTTAGGACGCGTATCGTGGCTCAGTTTTTCACTCGGTTGAATTAAGGTTACCGACCTTGGCGTTCAAATTACGATAAGAGGTACGCTTGTCTTTATATTTTAGCCTTGACCCCCATTTGTGTTTATCTTCGAATAAAATCAATTTCGCTTTGTTTCGATGACTCGAATTCCGACGATTCTCTAGGCTAGAATTTGATACACGACACTTTCAAAATTCTCTTGCGCACGCGTACAATGACTTTCGCTGTCATTAGAAAATAATTCACTGTATGCGACTCGTGCACCGACAAGGAGTTCAGTACCAGGTAGACTTGATGCAACGCTTCACCTTGACCCGTATCCATTTGGTTGAGGCCCTTAAACGTAGATTTCACAATGGATCCAGCAGCAATTTCATGCGAACCGTGACTGGCGTCAAAAATCGCATGTCTCGTCGACCGTCAATTAAACATGACACGTAGAACAAAAGTCGAGAGAAAAATCGTACGAGTTTCGTGGTCAATGTCAAAGTAGGAAGTATCACGAAACGGAGTGTCCAACTGGGCCACATGTTGCAAATTGCCTAATGAACTTGACCGTCCCGACGTAGCGATCGTGTCGTCGATTTTATCGTTATACCTAGGTTAACTTTCGTAACGCGACAGACTGGAATTGGCAAAGACAAGAATTACGAACTTTTATAAGACTTTTTTCTTTTCAACCCCGGTCATTCTTCCTCTCTCGCTCGAAGGAAACGGATGCGAGAAAAAGCGACTGACTAGGTACGAAACGATAAAGCCACAAACTATACTTAGCTGTTTGACTCTATTTAACCTTGACCCGTATTCGAAGAGCGTAACCCCTGGATCTACAGTGAATTAAGACACCAGGTTATACGATAATAAAGAGACCGAACGGTGTGTGTCAGGTGACATGGAACACACGGCGACGTGAAACGCTACGAAACGAAGGACGTATTTCAGCGCCAAATTGTGTCGAGGATCCCCGATGGATATCTTTGGGGCCTGAGGCTCCTCGTCGAACATACTACGAGAGGCCACGCACCGAAAAGTATTCACTAGCCGTATACGTACTAGGCACACGATTCTTCCGAAGTGTGCGCGCCATATTGGCTGCCGCGCGTCGCGCACGGCATACGAATTTCGAAGTAAGAATAAATTCGAAATCCCGATGATCCCGGCTACTACCATAGTTTCCAGAGATGCCGTTGATCATGAAAACATTTTTACAGAGACAGCAGCGCCAGCGTGACGTGTTTCCACGATTTAAGGATTAGTCTAGAGGCCATTGGCCTTTATCGTCAGGTAAGTCTCTACTGCGTATATATACCTTTATGACTGTGAACATCTTTTCGAATGACAATGATGATTATCACCATCATCGCACGAGTCGATGATGTTGTCATTGTGTGCCGGGGAACACGTGCCATCGACGTTACCTTCTTGTTAACATAATATACCGCTGTAATTCAGTACGCCTGATACGCTTATACGTATCCTGTCTGTATACAAAGTCAGATTGAACTAGATTTAAGCAGTACTGAGATAACTAACGTGAAGTTGGCTTCTGAATTTTCGATATCTTATATCATACTTTTACTCGTTTTATATGGTCGAATGTGAAGAAGGTAACTTCGGTCCTATATCGAAATCAGTAATGCGATTAAATTGCTGACATAAAACGGTCAGGTACGGTGAGCATTCGACGAGACGTGTGACACGAATTACTGTACATTTACGGAATTACGTAGAGACACCGTTACCACACCGCGAGAGAATGACAGGTTTACGTATAGAAACTAACCTAGAAAATTGCATGGCGTGCAAGAGGTCTGCTGTGACGCTTTGTAGCGTGTGCGAGGTACGTGATTCCGCCATTTTTTTTAACACTGTGATTAATCTTTCGAATCTTTCGTCAGTTTTTCTTTAGCGATATTACTTTATTCAAAATCCACGTTACTTCTTTATATTAATACGGTGTCAGTCCAGTCACACATCTTTCTCCAAAATTATTGGCACTGAGTAGTGGAATTGAAGGATAAAAAATGGATTTATCATTCCGAACAGATACACCGCTGTCGTCTAACCTCTCGTTCTCTTCTCCAATGAACGTTATTTATTGCCAATTATACACTTCATTAAGGTTCTTTTTCTTTTTTTTTTACCATCTACAAATTGCGTACCATCGCTGTTCAAGCTCGTCATCCACTTCGACGCTGCTTACCGAGGATCATCGAATTAACGCGGAGTCTCTAAACGATTCTTTTCAAGCCGGTCTATTTTTGACGCCATTGTCACGATACTGTTTTGACGTTACTCTACGCACCTAATACAATTGCATCATTCACCGTGCTCTCTGAAGCCAACAAACTACCAATTGTAAACACGGACTGATCGCTCAAAGAAGTCGTACCTCACGAAAAACAGCCTTATTATCAATCTTCAGACGCAACTTGCGAAAACTTCTTACGCGATTCTCTAATCGATAAATGCTAATTCGCACGTATCAGTTACACGCGTGAAAGCGGAAGAGGTCGAAGGTTGCCGTGGGGTAAATTAAAGTTAAGAACACTTAAAAAGAAAAAAAAATCGATTACACAATCATACATATCGCTTATAAGAGGCAAGAGCAAAAGATATTCCTAATGGCGGGTTCATACGAGCGATCAATAAATACAAGAAAAGCCATTCAGCTTTGTACATCATTGAAATTTACCATTATCTACAGTAATACAGATCGTTATACATCAACGATCGATTAACCCACGTATAAAGTGCCATTTTCATTTTATTTTATTCCCTCGCAAAAAATCGCACATCGAGTCTCGCAAATTCGATCAGTGCCAATCGTACCAGTAGGAGTTTAAATATATTCCGCGAAAACACGAGGATTCGTCGCGGTTCTTACGAAATCGCGAGTGCGATGACGCCTCTGGGTCTCCTGTAAGCAGTAAAAGACGCTTGAATATTGTTCGCGGTTAACAGACTCCGAAGAAGAGAAGATAAGAAAGTGATGGATGCTACATTGGTCAGAGAGAGACAGCGTTACCGGTGTTACCTTATATACCTATATACATAGTCCCATATGTACATAGATACCTCGAGAAGGAATATACCTGTATGAATACACATACCAAAGGCGAATACGTGGTTCGCGTACATATCGAATCTCTGTAAAGAGAATTTCACAGTGTGCGTGTCAAGGTCAGACACATTTTCCGACAGGGAGACTCTCAAACGTACCTTTTATTTTCTATAATTCTTTCTCTCTCTCTTTTCTCTTTCTTTCCCTTGCCAGGTGCATCGATTTCTTTAGCAGAACCCAGTGAGTCGCCACGTGACAAGGCTGTCAACGAAAGGTGAAAGATCACAGGACTTTATCGGTAAGGCGCATCGCGCATTTTCAATGCATCTGTATGCAAATTTTCAAAGTCATTCGAAAGGAAATGCAGTCGCCGCTCCAAGGTGTCTATAAGCCAGGGTAACTGCGATCGAGGAGGTCAAAGTGCAGCACGGAAATCCCACGTCTAGTGTGTTTCTCGCAGACTAGAATTGCGCATAGATACACACAATATATGTATACGTCTAATAAAAGACAAGCTACAATATTGCATAATGACTAACAATGAAAATCATTATAGTTCCAGGCTTGCGATAGAACAGACTAAGGATGTTCACCGAGGCGAAGTAAGAACGGGGATATGAATGGATACGATTTGTGGGCAGGTGACAGATTATGGATCTCTCCTTGTCAATTACGAACCTTGACTTGGTTCTCAGAATGACACAGAAAAAAAAAAAAAAAATGATGTTACATCTCCTACCACGCACGATTTAAATATCTAAATAGTAATGCATGAAATTAACAATTAATGTAATTTAATGATTTTTTATTTCTGACCTTAATCACGTGATTTCAACGGTTATAATGATACTGTGATATTTTATATTATGAAAAATGTGAAAATCATTGTTACACCTATCAGGACTTTAGGAACTATAATGATTTACATGTAAATATACACGCTATGATATATACGTAAGAATCCTGGGTGCGCCTATTGTACGATGGCGGCAAACTTCGTTCGCATTTGATTACAAGACGAGTGAACGCGAGAGGCAGAACTCTGGCTATAAAGCAGAGAACGGCTGCAACGAACAGTACCGTGGAACGGAATGGAATGGAATGGAATGGAACGGAACGTAATGGAATGGCCAGGAGTGTTACAAAATATCAGCTTTCACCATATCAGCACTATGTTGTATCTACGTAGGTATAAGTCTGTATAGCGTAGAGACATTGTGGCATGCCAGCTTGTGAGTTAACACGGCAAACGGAGCTCGAACCTATCCTAAGTCCTTCAGAGTAACTAAGTCAGGTGTTACCAAGAAGAGATAAAACTTTGCGGATTAGGTTATTAGAGTTTTAGTAATTAATTAAAAAAAAAAACAACAAAAAAATAGTAACTCCAATCGTTATTCTTTTCCTCAACGGATAACGGGTTATCTCGTCCCTAACGCGTCTTTGACGTACCGTTAGGCTCTGCTTACGGGTTTTAAAGTTGTATACTGGAAAAATGTTAAACGCGTTAACTTCAACGAATTACCGTAATGCAGCTAATTAATGTCGCGGTACGGTTTGTCGTTGTTTATTCAAAAACCAGTGGGGACGGTCTCGTTATAGACGCTCGAGAAATTACGAGTTTTTTTTCTTCTTTTACTTGGAATCCCATGGACTTTATCCGCCGTTGAGATTAGACGCCCACGTGTTAGCGTCTTTAACAGGACGGAAAACAAGGTGGGTGAGGAGTGGTCGAGGAGAAAGATTATATTCTAAAGAAATTTGCACTAGCAATAAGCACTAGCTTACGGGTATTTAATGTCGCCAAGTATTACATAAGCGACAACGCGTTTAAGAAGTGCCAATGCAAAAATTTTATCAACGGTAAAGTTCGACCGAGTATGCAGTCTGGCGAATTTTTCAAAAATTTCAATTAATATGATTCGCACTTTTAAAATTAATCGAAATTCCTTTGAGTATTCGCATTTATTTACTTTTTTCCCTCTTCTTTGTTACTCACGGCATTCATCTCAATCAAGGTGCGACCGCACAGAGAACGAGTCTTTCACGGAATCGATACTTCATGTCTTTACTCGTTTTATATTATTTTATTATCTTTCTTTCGTGCGAGTTTATCCGTCGAGGCGCGAAGAATTCCTTCCCTTTTTTTTTTTTTCTTTATCTCCCTCTCGATCGTGTACGTTTCTGATCACGCAACTAGTCTTAGAATATTTTTGTCGCGAGTCCGGCTCCAGACGTTTTATTTATTTATTTATTTGCAATTTTTTTTCCTTTACTTATTCTCTCTTATCTTCCATGGGAAATGTCGAAAACACGATGGATACTTATATATGTATATATATATATACCGGTCGCGATCGACACGGAGAAAGTTAGCGGATTTTACGTCAATGTTTTTAAACGTTTCTTATTCTGCTTTCCGTCTCTCTTCTCTTCTATCATTCACTCGAAAACTTAGTGCTAAACGTAGTTAGCGGAGTATAGCTTTTTATCACGGTTATTCAACCCTCGCACGTTCACGTGGAGGTCCACGTGAGCGGGAGACCTCAGTGTCGGTATTGAAAGTGGAATTTTTATTTTTTTCTCTCTTTCTCTCTTTCTCTCTCGCAATCGAGTAATCGTTACGCTTTGGTCTTTATAACGAGAGTTTCGAGCGCGGCTGACTTGCCACTCGAACGATTCTACTTATGTACAATCTCTGCTAATTAGACTCTGGCCAGTAGAGTAAGCATTATTACGATAGTTAAATACAGTCGTTACGAATTGATAATAAAATTTGTTTCTTTAAATAATTTCAAAATTATTACACGTTTCTGCCTTTCTCTTTTGAATAAAAATATACCTTGATCATGAAAATCACGAATTTCTCACTCGCCTAATATATTTTTCATGTATAATCTTATCTCTGTCTAAATGGTATGGAGGCTCTCCGATCTCGATATGGAATCGGCCGATCCTCGCCAATTGAATGTAGCGAGACTCGTCGCAATTACGGCGAATGGATGTAACTTTCAAGCGCGCAAGAAATCGCCAATTCAATTTTGCAATTCGTATACGAACTTAGTCGTAGTCGAGCTTCGATATAGGCACAGCTGATTCAAAGGAGCGATTACGAAAATTACGATTTTCTTCTACGTTCGTTTCCGGCGAAGCTTTTACATTTCAATGAGTTACGGCAACCCGAGACTATTTCCTTTGAGAGTTAGCAAATATTCATTGAAACTTTTCTTCGTGTCCATAGGCAGCAAGCGAACGATTTCAGTTGACTTTGGTAACAGAATTTTATTTGTTTACGAATAAAAATGATTTTGTGTCGTTAAGGCATGTTGTATATTGTCAAGAAAATGGAGGAATCTCTAAATCTCCAAATTTTAACACATCTACCATTAGATCGAACTTCTTACATGATTTTATTCATCATTACCTACGACAGTTCAGCCACACGAAACTGAATCTTGAGAAAACGACAATTCAATTCCTACCACGACCCACTTTATAAACGAACTATCCATCGTGAATACTTATCGAAAGGTTTTCTCTATACGAGAAAGCGCACTTCGTCGAAATCAAAGTCGATATCGAACGTGGAAGTGACAAAAAGTGAATTCAAAAACGTCCCTATATTTGTTCACTTCTATGATCAATCACCATGACGATGGTGATGATGTTGATGACGATAATACTTTTAACAACGAGAAAAGAGACTTAGATTGCGCTCCAGAATTGATCTTGGCAATTTAAAAGAAAAAAAAAGAAACAGTTATTTAAATTAAAATCATTAGTATCTTTAATAACAATTATGACTTTATTCTCAAATTTCTTATAGGATTATTATTCTTACTATACAGACTGTATATTTTCTATAGGAAAAATAGCAGACAAAGTAATATCATGCATTGTTTTCTTTTATTCATATTTGTAGGTTAGGCTTATTACACGTATAATGTACAAGGGCGCTTAAGCAAATAATACATCGTTTAACGCAACGATTCATAGTGCTGCTGAGTATTACTATATCTGTATACTGTACAGAGCATTGAACAGTCAATAGGATCTCTTTGTGTTCTCGCTGGGGAACAAAGAGACGGGAACTAACGCCATATTGAAAACGAGAGTCTCTCCGAGTCTCGAAGCGACGGAGTCGTTGTTTTCGGTCGTTTTTGTACCGAGGAAAGTGTAACAGTTACGGATTGTGTCAGAAATGAAAGTGCACGTTATAGACGGAATGCAGGCTATTTCAATAAGACATTAGAAGCATAGTATTAATCGGTACCAGGGTGCTTCTCGCTTTTACTCGAAACATAACCGTCTCGAATGTCCATTCACGAAAGGACAACAATCGCCATAGTGGCAAAGTAGTGACTTTTTAAAATCCACGACGAACCCGGAACACGATTTTTTCGTGAGAAAACTTTTACCTTTTTTCTTAAATCTTATATTTATTACCAACTTTTACTACGTTAGATTTATTCGTCATTCTTAAATATATCAATCACCCGTACGCTACTCCGATCGTTATGAAATATCTTGGTACTTTAATACTGAAACGAGAGACTCGTTATTCCTTGTTTGAAAATCGTTTGAAAAATCACATTGATACATTTGAGCAGCACGTTCCGTGTGTTTAATAAACGTAATCCCGATGGCATAACATGGCCTATCTCGTAGCTCGTGCTCCTTCCTGATCTACTAATGAGTGCAGTAACTTAAAAAAAGAAGTGACTTAACAACATATATTTACTTATACTTACTATGATCGGAGAGATAGAAAGAGATGGAGAGAGAGAGAGAGAGAGAGGAATATGGATGGGAGAGGGAGAAAAAAAAATAATGTCTAGGAATAGAAACCAATCGCATCGGGAATAACCAATTCGAAATGTCAGACGCCATTGGCTACTAAGTTCTTCGCGATATATTGAAATTGTGACGATCCTTTAGAACCAAGAAAGAATCCTTTTTCAATGGAAACGATTAGTAAAGGATAACGGAGACTCGTAAGGGACGTTTGACAAATCGGCCTCTTTTTAAATATCATAAAAATCTTACGTCATTTATGGATGCTCGGCGTGTAGTGATGCTGATCGGATACGAGATCCTCTCCGGGCCTCATGTTTCCATCGTTGCACTGACAAAGATTCCACGGATTCTTCTTAGCGACGAAGTAATCATTAACGACGATATCACACACAGTTACGATTAGCCGTATAATAATTGGAGACAAAAATCAATCGATAATATTGAAGATCGATCGTCAATTCCTTTGATCTATCCTGTTTTTTTTTTTTCTTCTTGGTTCGATTCAAGCGATATAACAAGATCAAAGGATTCTATGATCACCCGTTATAAAAGTCGATAGCGATTTTTCGTAGCCTCCTGCACTAGTGAGAATAAGAATTGAATTATCGATCACTTCACCAAAACACACTGTGTCGGGGAACACCTGGATCATTCCTGATAACGATCAAGGGATGTCCCCCTCCACTGCCCTTCTCCTTATTCTTTAACAAATTTTTAAAGATCGACGCGAAGGACGATACCAAATTTTACGTAAGAATTCCTAGTCCGACCGAAAACCAGTTATACTTTTTTTTTTTCTTTCCCCTTCTCGTTTTCGTAATTTGCCATGGCGTATCTTTTTTTTTATTTCTCTCTCTTTTTTTTTTAATAACGTCTAGCTTACCCCGTCGTTCTTCCTGTAGTTACGCAAACGCGACAAACCGCTCGCGCTAATAAAAGTCCGTGCACCTTTTGACGAGAAGAAAAAAAATATATATATACCTGGTGTGCCGAGTAAACTCTATACCGATTCCGAATGTACCTCACAGCGTGCGTTCTTATCGACTGGTTTAATTCTACGTTCCCATAATCGGACGATTACGCCCGCCGTGCCTCGAGTCATGCTACAAACACGTTTGTTTTTTTTGTTTTATTTTCTTTTTGACTAAGGACAATCTTTTGTAAAAATGATCAAACGTTGTGTTCCATTAGCGAAGTACCTCGGTGAAGAATGATTGGTATTTATTGCACGTTGACTCTCTTTATAAAGTGTTCCTCGACGATACTTGCCGTGAGCGACGTTTGTCGCTCAGGACTTTCTCGTGGCGAGGAAGAAATGGAAAGTCGGAAAAACTGGAGGACGATATATACCGATGGGACGATTTTAGAATATTAAAAGAGAAGATCGTCGAAAGAAGGGATCGCCCTGCTTACCGAATATCACAGAATGGAAACAGCTTAGAAAGTCTTTTTTCTTTTTTTTTTTGTTCAAGCAGCATTATATCCAATGGACGCCGAATACACTGATGGCGGCACTACGATGATGTATATTCAAAAAATTTGATTAATTAGAAGTCCAGCGAGATTCATATCGTGGAGATTTTTTTAACCTTCGAACACGATCATCGAGGCACGATCACGAGTGGCGCGTTAAATATGTCATAAAAGTTATCACACGTTGATCAATGATTTTTTTTTTTTACTTAATAAATACGTCTATCTCACGTGAATCAAGAAGAAATATTTAATCTCGAATGATTGTTTGTCGATCATTTCAAATTTGCAAATTCGCGTTACGAAACGCGACACAGGGTTTCGTCGGGCTTTGGACGGCGGCGAGGTATTCTTACGTAAAAAAAAAAGAAATTTTTCTTTCGCTCTCCTGACGTTGACCTTACTGCACGACTGCAAAATTAGGCCCACTGGTAAACCGTCGATCGATCGACTTTGTCTTTGACTTTTGTCAAATGCGATGTTTCCGTCGCGCGATGATTTTTCGATATCAGGAAAACAAGAATTTCCACCGGGACACGATGAGACTCGACATATTTTTTTTGGTTGTTATTTCTTTAATAATCCGCAGATACGCAATCGTTAAAATATCTTTAAGGGTTTCTCGCACGGGTGTGATGAAGTTTGGAAAAAAAAAAAAATGGTTACATCGGCAGAAACCGCGGGTGTAAAATTAATGCGAATGCGCGAGCGGACTCGGTCTAACTGCGGACGACGATACTCGTCGTGGTAGCAGGAGGTGGGGACCCTGGGACTGGGGACTCAAGTGATTGTGATTGTTACATGGTGTACCAAGAGAAGGCTGTTAGTTTCGCTCGTGCCTCGGCGCACTGGGAGAACCTTACCGGTCATTTCAAAATCGGGAAAGTTACCGGCGACTTGACCCTTTTCCTACCTCTCCCCGGAACAAGCGGCTCTTTACGGAATTGATCTTTACCTCATGATTTTGACTCGTGTAGTAACTCCTTTCAATTCCTGCTTACTTCCTTATTTTTTGGCGGTTTTTACGAACAATTTTTAGCATTATTACCTTTCGACTAACTCGCACAACCGCAACCTTGGTACACATATTCTGCGAATTGTTTACCAAGATTCGCAACCATATTTTTTTTGGCTAATTATCACATTACCAATGGTTGTCAGAAAATGAGAATCTGATGGATGAATTTGAAATTAAAGAAAAACGAATGGAATTGATATTAAAGAATAATTAAAGACACTTGACGAAATCTTTGTTAATTCTTATGACGTGTGTAGTCAGTTTTAATATAATATGTCTTATATTTATTCAGGCTAGTACATAGTATCTACCTGTTCAGTTCTTGACGAGTTGCATGCTCTTCAGGAATGTGGTCGTTCTTCGAGGTCACTCGCTACCAAGCCGGCGTCAATCATTTTCTTCCGTTAACCGTAACGAAAAGTACTTCTTTTGGCTCGTTACGAGTTCACCTGATAAATGAAGTCTTAGGGCTAATTTACATAAGTGGAAACTGTACGAATCGATTTGTTCTTAGACAGCTGCTTAACGCGTTGAGACAACCGTTTCCAATAGCCACTCTTTTGTCGGCTTCTTCTTGGGGTATTAGCGGTCTTCGTCGAGGTCGTTCATGCTTATGACTTTGAGGTTACGTCTTCCATTTCCGTTAACCAGCACGAAAACTGGTTCTTTGTAAAATTATTGTAACTTGCTGTAAAATTACAGTTTTCGAGACTCTCTGCATACTGAATGCACAGACTCGAGCAATGTTGAGGAGGAAGAGAGGTTATGACGTGTAGTTAGTGTTCCTCGTACTAAAGGATAGGTGAAGGGGGGACACACGGCCTCTGGTCTACCGACTGACTATACCAGTCTGGGACTAAGGCAATGCGCCTCTTGGAGAACCAGGAACGGCTGAACACGGATCCGGACCCATGAACTCCACTTACTTCCGGTTTCCACCTGTAGAGATTATATTATTTTATTTCCTAGCTGACAAGATCAATTAAAGATATTGGCTGATAATTTGAGCGGTAATATATAATAGTTTGACCACTTGACAGGAACAAAAGCTACTGTAGTATTTTTTAAATCAAATTCTCAAGGAGGACTGGGTTTCTCTTTGCTTATTCTACATTGAGAAAACAGTGACGTCACTTAATGACACAGTGATTTTCCGACTGGATATTGTAAGATTTCTTTCAAAATAATGAAGGTTAAATATATTAGTATAATAAATTAATAAAAGACTGGCCTTTTGAACCGAATCATGAAAAAAAAAACGTCTTTACTCTTAAAAGGTACCAACGCAAAAATTCTTATTCGAGCTGTACTACGACTCTTGGAAAAATGCCAATGACAAACGAATGAAGGTAACACCGATTTTCCGTGCATTGTGACAGCCCTGCCTTTTCGCGCGGCTCTTGTCGTGTTGTGAGAGGGAAAGTATTTTATACCACGCTCGGCTTGGCAAGAGAAAGGGGACACGGTTTGCTCCTAATTTCTGTTTTAACTTCGAGTACCTATCCCACCGAGTGTAACTCGACGCCATTAAGGTTATATACGCGTACAGGTAACTGTATAACCTAGTAAACAATCTAGCATTATTATTCGTAGCTCTTGTCATTATTACGCTCGCTAAGGTAATAGCAAACATGGTCTATAAAAGTTTAAGGCACTTTTGGAGCATAAGAATAAGATAAGAGAAGAAAGGAAGGAGATACAAGCAAAAGTGTAAGTTATGCTAATCGTATTGCTACAGTTAAAAGTCTAGTCTATGGCACAGACTATACATTTACTTGGAGATCAATAACTGTTGATTACCGTACCAACTCTCTATTGAAAATCGCCTCGCTACTTCTAATCCTAATAGTACAGCTTAGGTATCACAATCGCATGAAAAACGTACACAACGTACTACCCCATGACATCTGTGCACATAGATAATTTTTTCTAATATCCTTTCTTACAATCCGTGCGCCATGTTATGTATAAAAGGGAAAGTCAATATTGTTCGCAGGATTAGAACGACCGTTGAAAAAACCTTCAAGATGCGACCTTCGTTGAGGCCAGTGCAGCATACGTAAACACGCATGATTCTTCGAGTGAGTCTTCTATTAATTAGACAAAATAATAATTAAGCAATTGGCTAATCTTGATCGATAGCCAATCGACGTTTATATGTATACTTTACACTTGGATTCATCTTGGTTCAGTATTATGAAAACTGGCCTTTACTGGATTTACCGAGAAGCTGCTTTTTCATGTCGGTATTGTCCTCTCACAATCAGTGCCGTATTATTGCATTTTAAAGAGAGTTTTGCAAGGGGCCAAAGCGCAAGAGCGGGGTACCGATAAATTTCGTAAAGTGTTGTCACAGTTGCTCCCAATGGAATCTGTGCAAAGAAAAAGGAAAAATAAAAAGCATGAGATTCAAGTAATTTTGTAATTTAGTATTAGTACCTTAATTTACTGTACCTGATCGCTCTTACGAATTTGGATTAATAGTCATGCATGATTCGATTATCAAATTAATCACGGAGAGATCCCAGCATTGATTGGCTATTTCCTATTCTCATTAACCAACTGTCACGTTGTGACAGCCCCTTTTTCAGAGCTGTTGCTCTGTATCAAATCTGTACACTGTCAAATCAGACAGGGATGACGAATGATAAAAGATCTAAGTATACGGAAAGAAATCTGTTACAGTCATAAGATTACATTGGTTTCTTGTACTTGAAGCATTGAAACACATAATGGGATAAGTGTCATGGGTATCCGTGCTTCGATTCCCAGACTTCCCTGTAATATAGTAAGATTGATTTAACGGGATATAGATATATGAAAATTGACGTTTAAATCTATCGTAATACATTTGATAAGGATAACGATCCTAATTGTAGAAGCGACACTAATTATTATGTAATCAGCGGAGCGAATAGAAGCGTAGCAATTTATGGTGTCCTGCCTTTCACAGTTAAAAACTAGTGACAGTTGCTGTCTGTAATGTAATACGGGGTGGTATAACTATATTCTATCCAAAACCTTGGCTGATTAAAATCTCAACTCCGTTATGGCTGTCGACTCATACGCTGAATACGTTAAATGCCAATCGGTATTGAGTTGCCAGTAACAATTGTATCGATCGAACCGATTTGCAGGAGCCTGGCGTTATCCTGTTAAATAACTTGAGTGTACAAAAAGTGCTAGGTCCGATTAGACACCTTTTATTGTGTAATTGAACTGTTCCAATGTATATATATATCTGGTAATCTAGATAGATTTTAAATATATAAAGACCGGATCCTTTGAATATTGGGACTCTGTGACTTTGGATATTTTATTTTAACTTTTTTTTTTGTTTTTTTCTTAGGATCTATGACGATTCTTATACCGAGTGTTGAAAAATTTAAGGACTGAGAAATTTGATACGGGATTGACTGGTAGTACCATTCTGGTTTATATAGACTCTCGTAATCATAGTTAAGTTCAATTGATTGTTGCGATATTGAATGTTGAAATAGATTTTATTTAGTGAAATGCGGATTTTCCATTTGCCAACTGCAAGAGAATAGTTGTGTAATTTAGTAATTAATTAGGGTAATGATCTAGTATCGAATCAGTATTTTCATAGTATCGTACAAGCAACCGATGATAAAGATCTGTGAGAGCCATATAAATAATAAATTTCTGTGACAGAGGAATATTTCTGATAGAATAAATAATCTTAAAGACAATCAGGACGATAAAGGAATTATTTTCGAAATTTCAGGATACCCGATTTACTGTCCCGACTAATGTCCGATGTCATTATCGATGATGACTTTATGAAAAGTCTTTTCCAATTAGGCGGATAGAATCGTATCGCATCGATCCGTAAGATTGACTGACGCTATATTCACAGTCATTCCAGAAATCGATGATCATTGCGCAATGACGCTTCGTGGCGAGAGAGCGAGGAAATACCTTTTACCATTTCTTTTCATTTTTTTGTTAGCTCTCACGACGAATCATTCCGTTATTTCTAAAATTGTCGGAAGTGAACGGGAGTTATTGTCATTATAAAATACTAAAATACTAAATTTCGATTGAGCCACTTAATTGTCAGTCGATTAGAAACGCCGTATGTAATATTCACATCCGGATTTCAACAAAGACCATATTCTACGCTTGAAGCTAATGCGTGAGAAAGGTACACTTTATAAGTAGACCAATCGGGAAAGGTAACAAAAAAAATGTATTTCCGTTAAAAACAATGGCCACAGACATTTCACCAAACGAGTTGCAGGTAACAGAAGGAATTTGAAAATTAAAGAAAGGTGTTGGCAACGATTCGGATAAGATATTAATAATTGTCATAGGAAAAAATTAAATCTATGGAAAATTAAATATTTACATACTTTAAAGATTCCGTGTCAGGCAGTAAAAGAATGAAAGAAGCGCGAAGAAATATTCCTTGGAAATATCGACAAGGTGAGAATTTTTGTTGAATTGTTTATTTGTTCTACGACATAAACTTGCGCAATATCATTCCACGAATTATTTGTATCTCTCAATTATATGGAAATGTATACTTAGATTCAGCGAACACGTCTACTTATGCGTATTGCTGGAAAAAGAAAAAAAATAAAACAAATTTGACAGCGTCACTAGCTGTTATCTAAATACGTTACGTGCGTGTCTCGCACGACAGCTCCCCTTGGTCACGCTTTTATTCCGTCGTTTTAACGGTGAGAGAACGCTCGTCTAGGTATGAGAAATTCGTGGCGGCGTCGACTCGGTGAAAACGACGTCTAGTAATAACATGGCAATCCCCTCGCTTTAACGAATTAAAGAAGTTTTATAGGTTAGTATGGAGTATATTGTTACATATCTCAGTTCTTACCTCTCGGTCCGTTAGACTTCTTATTACAGAGGCTTTTTCACGATCCGTTTTAACTGGTACTACGTCGAGCGCAAAAGTCGACGTTAATACTGATTTCAGCCTTCGGAACGCATAATCAGTAGCGCTTTCGTTTTCTCCGAGTCTGACCAGAGTGCCGGTCCTTTGTTAACGGACGTAAGAGAGCCAAACAAAGGAAGAAACCATATAATTTGAGGTTATACGGAGAAAAATGTTAAGAAAAAGACGATGGCGTTATCAATTATAACCTTGCAGTTCGTAAGGTATAATATTAGAAATCATTCATGTAAAACACTTTCATTTTCATCGATTAAAAGTAAATCTAAATCCTTTCGCTTTCCGGAACATGAAAACCTGAACAATTCTCCAGAGTATTAAGCGGCCATGATTAACGATATCGCGATAACTTTTCTAATACCCACATTCGTTACACCGGAGAAGATCTAATGATCGTCCGTGATCGAGAAATTATTCAGGAAGTAATTCAAGTCCGGATACTTCCGTAGTTGAAAACAAAAAGAAGAGCTAAGAACGTTTTACTTCCACTTCCATAATCAAGTAACTTTTCCTCTTACCTACCGACTTCTAGTGTATCTCCGCTACGCGGTGTTTCCTTTTACCGTTCTTTTAACCTTCTTATTGGTATCCTGTACCTTCTCAACAATAGATAGCAGGATCGGCAAAAAAAATTCATATAATTCTCACGCCGGAACGTTCGATTCGAAAAAATTAAACGATCTTCATGTATTTCACGTACGAAGATACGAATGGACACGCTCAATCAAATTTAAAAATGGCAGCCGCTTATCCTGGATGAATTATAAAATGAATTAGACACGTTAAACGTAATACACAATGACTGTTTGACTTTCCCGGAAAATGAGAGCCACTACGTGACAGGGACGAACGTGTTCTCTGATCGGCCGATTAACTTTATTGACAGGGACGAGTGAGTTTTAATTGAAAGAGAACGTAAAGCGTCCGATTCCGTTGCGGTACGCAGCCATGACCAGTGCCCTCGATAAAAGGCGAAGGTTTGACTGGTGTGCTTAAGATTCGAAAACCATTTTCCACGTTAATTCAAAATAATTAATACAAAAACTTATCGTAAAGCTTACCAATTTTCGCTTTTGGGTAAACAAATATATCGTTGGACAGTGTTTTGTGTCGATTGACAAACATCGTTACGTCCATTAATATTTAAAAAATGTCTACAGTCTCAGTGGTCCTCTCGACGTTCAAAAACTAATAAGCTGCAGTTATTGCACGTCACACGGTGTAGCACTTCGGTCAATTTTGGGCAAAAAAAGAGAGATAATTTTTCATTCAATAACAAAAGAAATACCGTACTCCGAAGCCGCACGTCGTTTTCAAAATCTTTAAGACTGTTTTATGCTCCTTTAATCACGTCGCTAGTAATTTTGCGATATCCTTTTACGACTTGATTTCACGTTAGTCGAAACTAGACGCTCGAATATTTCGCACAATACGCCAGGAACTCGTTTCATGTTGCACTATGAAATCGGCAAATATAAAAAAAAGCCAATAGGCCCATTTGTATGCGAATAACGTAACAACGGTCATAAAGGCATAGATAAATAAAGAAAGACATAACTTTGTATACATCCGAGAGTAATTTTATTGATCTAGCATGTATCAATACATAGACAAATTAATAGTTGAATTAATATAATAATAGTAATAACATTAATAATAACAACGATAGCTGAAGATATATAATACAATTAAGGTAATTAATCAGAAAACTAATATTCTTCTATTTCCTGTGACAGCTGCCTCAATGCCTTTGAATTCCTAGCTCTCCTACAGAGTCTTTATAATTATCAAAGAAATACTTGAAAAAGACATAAAAAAAATAATAAAGAAAAACCTGTACGCTCGACACCGTACTTGTACACGTAAACACGTATAGCGTGCTGCCTTTAATATTTTCTCATGATCATAAACACGTTAAATAATCTTCCACGCCGTGGAAATAAGCCGAACGAATATTATACGAGTTTTCTACATCGAAGCCCTTTCACAAAATAATATATTACTTTACAAACATTCGAGAGAAAGAAACGAATAAGCGTGCAATGTTAGTTCGAACGGACAAGACAGTTCTAGTCCTCGAAGAGAAGCCAAAAAATAAAGAGTAATTTATTATTATATCGAACAATATCCTCATCATTGAAAAAGGATCGACGGGGCCGCAACAATTGCCAAAGAGACAAGGACCTTTAAGCGTACTCCTTAGTCGAAGAGAGTGAAAAGAATAGATATTATTAATACAATAATAAAACATAGTAGAGCCCAATAAGTAACAAGTTCGTTTAAATAGATGTCGCTAATATCAATTGCTAAAAGTCAAGTGATCGGTAGCGCTTGGTTTCTTTGAAAGAGTAACAAAGTGCCTTGGCTCGAATCTATATCTTAATTGATTTTTCATCTTGAATCCTACTGTAATCTATGACAATGGTCCACAGAGATATAGAGATAATAAAAACATTTTCAATAGAAGCCATACTTGTCTCTGAACATTGGAATAATAAAAAGTCTCTTTGAAAAACACTAATCGATATACCGGCTCGAAACGATTCGTTAATTAGTTTATGTATTATCGATTAATTCGACTATTATAAGCCGAGACTCGTCCTTTTACAGTGGCTCGCTAAGCATACAAGAAAAAAAAAAAACAAAAAATCTAAATGAGCCGAGCAAAACAAATTGATCTACGATACGTGAGTCACACGTTGAATAACTCATGCACAGTAAGAGCCTATGCGATGCGTTTTGTATGCCTTCGTAAAACATTAAGAAAGAACACCAATGTCAATTCTGCAAATGTCTTCGCTATGATTAAAAAGATCGTACGAGAAGACGTTATTCTTGTTTGTTGTTTTCGGACTTCCTTCGGGGAATCTCAAGATATGCGAACGCGCAAATATCGATACAGCCGACACTCTCTGTAGAATCGCGTACGCGAAGCTTTGAGACGGGATAATTAGTGAGAGAGTGATAATACGGAGAGCCCACCCCCACTTCCCTGTAGTAGGTCGAGCATTCGACAGAGCGCGAGTAACGTGTGCTCTCAGGGGTACAGAAGAGCGCTGGGAGGGCTTCCCCTGTTGGCCGCAAGAGCTTAGAAAGAGAGCTCAGAGGAAACGCGACTATACGAAAAGCGTTTATAGCGAGAATCGACTGTAATATAAAAAGATCATGTACTCTACTGGCATTTTTTCATTATGCGTGATTAAATGTAATGTTTATTAAATAGTTTTCCTGTTGTTATCGTTTGAAATTGTTTGTTTTTTTTTTCCTTTCTTATATTCGTTAATTACGCTTTGACGAGAAGCTAGTAGACTACTCGTCACTGACCTATTAATTTCTCGAAATATTCGTTCGTTCGCGCATTCGTGTTTATTGTGAATTTCCGTCTCGTTAAGTATAACGCTAATTAATGAAATGGTATCCTGGGATGAGTGACGCGTGAGAGAGACAGTAAAACATATTCGATAAGAGCCGACGATATCGGTTTGTCGCGATGGAATGCCTGACGATTACTGTGCAACGTTGACGGTAAACACTTCATAAAAATCGTATAAAGGAATTCTTTACTTCGTTTATACGTATATCAAGAGAGATCCGTTAGTAGCAACTCAACGTACATACTGTGTGGTCTACGAGTCAGCGGAATTTTTATGAAGGTAATCGAGGAGTAAGTAACCTTGTCGATAAGGAGTACCTGCTGATAAAGAAATCTTTTCATCCTTTACAATGACTACGAATAATAATCGTTAAATTTAATAATACGGTATATCGGCATGTACGCTGTTAACTCGTTGAGTGTCTGTTTGATATTCGCAGCAGCATCAAGCATTCTATTATTATTTCGTACCGTACTCCGAAGATTCGACAGGATTACAATCCACTTTTGAACGTCGGTTCAGTTGAGTGGATCAACGTCCACGTAATCATAGATGAAGGAAGATTTTGAGGCTGAGGAATCGGCTAGAATTTCTGTTGACGACAACTGGATAGACGGATCAGTCCAGCCGTCAATGTTGCTTCCGCCAATGTCCAGGCCAAGACGTAGATTAGCTGGAGTATTGCCGATAACGAAGTGATCCTCTGTCAAGGGTAGAGCATCCTTGAGCAAAAGCCTGTGTGAGCCAAAGAAAGTTGAGTTAAGATTATTTGTTGGATGATTACAGAAATAAGAATAAATATTTGTACTTACCAAATACCTTCGTCAGCGACAACGTGAACCTTGGGCACTGGGAATCCGTTAAATTGGGATGCAACCGGCAAAGTATAGGCGCCCATATTTTCAAATAAAATCCAATCGCCAAGTTCCATATCGTGTAGCAGAATATTCTCAACAACCTGATCCAAACCATCGCAAGTTGGTCCCCAGATACTTGATGGAGTCATCTTACCGCAGCCATTCTGTTTCAAATGAAAGAGTATCAATATGACGTATAATATATATGCCACCGATGTATCCGTAAAGCCAGTATTACAATAGGATATTTTAAACGCAGATCTTTTATATTGATTATAGTGTTTACCTTGAGTGGAAGTGGTGTTACGTGTTGATGATCGTAGAGAAGGCAATTAAACGAACCATAAACGCCATCGTTAATGTAATACATATTGTGAGTTATAGTGTTGGGTGAATTTTCATCTCCGCGTACAACCCTCTTGCTGTGAATACTGGTTGCAAGAGTGAACGCAGAAGCAACGTAAAATCGACCCGGTTCAGCGATGATGTGTACATCGTCGGCTGAAGAAAAAAAATAAGCCAAGAATTAATGTCTATCACTGAAATAATATTTATAATGTTATATAGCAAAGTCAAGTCTGTATAACAACGTACATGGGAAATATTCATCCAGAGCTTTATTGATGATGTCGGCCATTTTGTCAATACTGGTTCCCTTGTTGCCTGGATAACCACCGCCAATATCAAGCAAGTATGGCTTGAAGCCAAGATCATTCGCCATATCGAAGAGCATTTTAGCATGACGAATGGCTCTTAGGAATACCGGTGGATCCTGGCATCCTGATCCAACGTGAAAGGAAATACCAGCGACATCCAGTCCCAGCATCCGTGAAAGATGCAGAAGATTCGGCGCCTCGTGAGTAGGATCACAGCCAAATTTCATTCCCAGTTGGCATTGGGCTAGTTCGGCATCGCAACGAATACGTAGAACAACCTATAAATACCATTTGTGTTTTTTTTCTTTCTTCAAATTAAAGTAGGACCAATGTGTTTAAATGCTAGATATAATGCAGTCAAGATAAATAAGCATTTAAAAACGAAAAGCCTCATTTACCTTGGCACCAGGATGAAGCTTTTTGATCTTATGTAATTCACTTTCATTATCAGCGGTCATCGTATCGACTCCAATAGCCGCAGCATGGCGTATATGAGAAGCTAGCTTGGCTGGATTAGCGAAAATGATTTTGGAGGAATCAATACCAACGCTAATGACCTTATTGATCTCACTCTGTGAAAAAAAAAAAAAAAAAACAAGCCCTTACAATAGACTGTTAAGGAATAAGAAATTAGTCCAGTCAAATATTTCTGTATAACTCACTTTCGATGCACAGTCAAAACCAATTCCAAGAGATGCAAGGACCTCTAACACAATCAGGGAGTCATTACACTTCACAGCTGAAACAAAGAGAATCCTTATTACTCTTGTTCAAGTACGATTCGATATACAACGACAACAACAACAACAAAAAGTACAACAGTAAATAATTATTTCTTTAAAAATGTTTATTCTTACCGTAATACGGATCAACCCGGGGCAATTTCTGTTTCCAAATTTGATGTTTGCGTACAATGTCTCCGACATCCAGAACATAGAAAGCTTCTTCTTGGACGCCGCTCATTGCGATGTCCTTAATTACAGTCATAACGTTCGACGCATTGTCCAGCACGTGGATACGTTCATCCAAGTTGGCTACCTTCATGTTTTCCTTCTTTTTATTTACGGTTAATAAATACAATCGACACTCCGTAGGCGCTAGGTAGCAAACTGATAAGAAAAAAAATCATTAAATCAATTAACAATCAGATATTGAATTAACTGTAACTTTATCTTGAAATACATACGAGGCAGCTGTCAGTGAGAGGCGGGTGAATCGTGAGGGGGCGAATTAATAAGATTTTTGAGGGGGTGCTAGCAAAGCCACGGGGGCTCTGCGTTCAAGGCCAACTTCCAGTTGTCACTGGTGCTCAGCTGATCACCAACAGACTGGCCTACCAGTCTATCGCAGATAGAACCCTGAAACAAAGCCAATAGATAAACGTCAAACAAATGTTTACAGATGTCTTCAAACTATGACAATTGGATAGACACAGTAATGTAAATGGTCGTTTCACTTGGACAACGTAATGCTTAACGTATACGGATAAGTGCAAATGTTCGCCAAACTCAATTTCAAAGTGAAGTAGAAGAAGAACAAACACCTTGACCCGTTCTTCCTTCTGTGACGTTTACTTTCTCTTCGAAGAAGGCGGACAGATTGGATTTATAAACGAATATAAATCACGCTTGGCATCGTTCGAATACGCGCATTATGCCTACGTCACTTCACCTATGTTATTCTCTATTCCGCAAGTATTGCGTGATCACCATTTTTAGCACGATATTCTTCAAGATTCCGCGAAGAGAGCAAATATCGCGTGAAGCGTGAACGAGCATAGTAATTATCATTGTAAACAGTGGTTCTACGAAATTCAAAGAAATTGAAAGTAAAAGGTCTTTGTCGTGAAGTACCAGGAAATTGATTAATGGTTTTTTTTTACGATTTTAAAAATTACTGCAACAGCTGATTAATCGATAACAGGGATGATTTTTGCTAAAGAAACGATCAAAGATCGATGCGACGGATCGCAATGTTGATTCTCGTAATTTGAGCCCACGAAAATATAAGGTGTCGTTAATTAATGGCAAAGACAAAACAACGCAATGCCATAAAAAGTTCTGGAATTATTTTTCGAATTTCAGCTGCGTGCAAAATAATACTGCCTGTTATCGTTAATACGTAATAAGTACAGCCAATAAAGTTTATCAAATACACGATGTAGTAAGCAATGATAATCGTCGGACTAGACTGCCTGGTGCCGAGCTAAGAGATAATGCAAATTTATTACTGCCCGCTGCCAAGAATTAATTGCCTGACATTTATTGGCCTGTCTTATAGAATTTTCTGCGAGGGAAAAAAAAAAAACAAAAAATAGCTTCCTTCTGTGTACGAAGATTAACTGCCGTTTCGTGAAATTTCAATATCTCTAACTACCAGGCTCAAAATTCTCTCTCGTTCTCTTTTTGCATACGCGAAAGAATGATTCTTGAATTTCGCAATAGTCATGCCTTTTCGAATACACGTGTGTTGCTGAATGGCGCTTTTCTTTCTTTTTTTTTTTTTAAGGCAAACATAAAAAACGTCGGTCATTATTTTTCTTTAAAAATGCAAATTACACAGTGATCCTACATTTCATAGATTTCCTTCTGGATGATCAATTAGCGAATGTAATTAAATTCCGTTTATCCGAACACGCCGAGGAACGAAACAGTAAGAATAATTCATTTGGTTCGAATAATAAAAGGCTTACTGATTCTCGTCCCTCTACTAATAGTTTCTCATTCAATTATTAAGAGCCAAGATTCGGACGACCGGATAGCTGCAAAAATTTCTACGAATAATCGAACTTCTGTCGTACCAAAAGTAAGCACGAGGAGAATCACTTTGATTCTCGGAATAATACATGATAAAGAATTTGCGTTGACCAGTTTATTGAAATTTCTTATTACGTATATAAGAAATACACAGCTGATCGCAATAATTTACACGAAGAGATACACTAATACGCGTCAAGTATGACGCATAGCCAGTGCAAATAAAAAAAAAAATATGTATACGAGCAACAAGAGTCAACGACACTGCATTACACGTAGAAATTTATTTCATAAACTTAATCAACCTACCCACGTATTTACTTCGTTCCATTAATTCTAATTAACAGTGAACTCGCCAATTACTTAGAGTCACCACGAATTCCAACTAAACGAGAATCGTCTGCAGCAACGTCGAGAAAGCATCGGTCTAATTTCGTCTAGAATTAGCAAGAGGGAAGTAGAGGATGAAGAAAAAAAATATATAAAAAAAAAAAGAAACGACTAACGAGCATCCACGCATTACATTCCGACGTCTCGAAGTCTCATCTGATGAAATTTCAAGGAAATGAAAAAACCTACCTGATCGTAGGACGAAATTCTCGTGCCTTCTGTATCACACATGCAATAAAGTCCACGGCTTTATAAGAGTTTTGCGCGAAGTCTGGATTGCTACTAAGTCCTTTTCAAATGTATGTATAACGTAACGAATGAAAAAAAAAAAAATGATAGCAAGAAAGACTCCTAGAAATGAATCTAGAGACCGTACGACAAAGTCGAAATTGAAAGTTCTTGAAATATTTTTCAAACAATTTACGTGGTACCAGACTTCACGAAGAATCTGCGAATACTGAACCTGAATTGTCTGTTCGCACCACTATTTATACGGGAATGATAAATATTATCAGGCGGACTACTCGTGGTTTCTACGTAAATGAAATGTAATGGATCTTATCAGAAAACCACGAAGTACATGGTCCATAAAGATGATAGGAAGAAATGGAGGGGCGGCGATGATGGTGCACACGCCACTTTGGGGTCAGACTTCATTGGGGACGTCCGTCATTTACGACAAGACCTAATTTACATTGCTCGATCATCGTTCATTATCTTCCGATATTATTACAATGACAAAATATTTCCTCGACCTCCACTTTCCCGCGTTCAATTTTATTACACCTAGATTATTTATATTATTTCTGGAAGGGGGAAAAAAAAAAGAACCACTGTACGATTACTAATCGGCTGATTAATACAAATATTATTTTTCATTCAAAGGATTAACGAACTAACATTTCAAATGCATGTTGGTGGATCACGATTGAGGCATAGATACATTTAAAATCAATTTTATCTTCTGACTTAATAAGTTATATGATTTTATTGTCTTTTAATCAAGCAAATTATATTCTTTGAAGGATTCAAAAACAACTTTACATCTAACAGCAGCCTGTCTCTAGGCTACAGGTGAATTCAAAGTACCTGCGACAGTAGATCGACGATTGTCCACGAAGTAAAATGTCAATGATGTAGTGAGTCATTGAAATTATAATAAAAAAAAATTTTGTTCAACAGCTCAATACATATTTATAGTCTTCGAAAAAGTTTCTTGATGACACACGAGTCATTGAATAGCGCTGAATAGGTAACAAACGACAGAGTAATGCAAGCTGCTGTAGTGTAAAATTCTGCGATAAACAGAGACCTTAAAGTCCATATTATTTTATGATGCTTTTGTCTCTTTCTTTTCTTTGCAAAACTAGATATGGATCATATATAGGACAATTTTGATAACGAGAGAGAGACGACTCTATGCACCTGATAAAAATCATATATCGAGGCTTTTGTTTTTATCTATATGACAATTCAGTTAGACGTAAATGAAATTTATACGGGTACGTGTTATAGGGTTAATGCAAGAGGAAAATTATTCTACGTTACTCATAACTTTACCCGAGAAGAGTAAGAATTATGAGAGTATACAATTATTGTGGAAGAGCAAACTTCATACGGCTTTAATTCAACGCTCAAGAACAGTGCTAAAGCTGGCAAAACGTAAAAATAAAGAATTCTTGGTAGAATACATGAAACGATGCAATTTTGCAATTTCATCTCAAGAGGAAAAACCAGAACGCATTATCTGGTAACGATAATAAAATTTCATTGAGTAATATCAATATGGCGGATTGTTTGCTAAAGTATTGTATAAGCTAAACAAGACTGTACTTCATTTTATATTTTTATGACTGAATGAAATACCATTAATATTATATGTATATATTGCCGATTAAAGAGGGAGAATACTAGTTCAATTGAGATATTACTAGTTTAGTAAGTCATTATATAGATAGAATTTCTAGAATATTCTATGTCACTTATTAAACACTTTGTTATACATATTTTAAAGTACTAACTGTTGTTTTGCTATTGCTCACAAAAACAAATATCTTAATACTTTCACTGCGGAGCATTTTCGGGCAAGAATTTTGGCTGCGAGCAGGAACTTTTCGCGGCCGATATACGAAAATCGTCTTTTCTACGTGTCCGGCTCGTTATCGACAATGTACAAAGGATGTACATATTTTTACGTGACCTGACAACAATGTGTTGATACTCAATAGGACATGATGCCAAAAGTACATACATATGTCACTTTAAAAGAACAGTACGGTCAAGTATCAAGTGACCCATGACGCAATAATGTTAACTACCATTGTTATATATTGAATAGTCGATTGTATTTTATCTCTTAAAAGAACGCAGTCAGGATAATAGCATATACGAAGTGTACTATGTCACGTCTTGACCAGAAAACCTTATCCGATTGACTGATAAGTATAGACTTATCATATTATTATTAAGAGCATATTAAAATTTTTCTTTTGCAATTTTATTGTTCCCTAAGACCATTACAGTATGCGCAATTTCATCTGGTTTCAACCAGCTTTATCGGATCTCCTTGAAAAAATACGTGAATATCGCACATATCTATCAGTTCTGATAATTTCTGCAACGTATCAGTCGGTAACATCGAGAGCTATGGTAATGCAGGAAACCAGTGTACATTTTTTTTTGTTTGAAAATGTCATTCATAGCCAGAAGCATTTTTTGGTTTAATATAATATAAGCAATTGGATGCGTATTGTATATTGCAATATTTTTTTTTTTATATCTGTATGTATAAATTATTTGTATGCGAATAGGTCAAACGTCGGTGAATTAAAAATGTTTAACTGGTTATAACTAGTTTGAGTGTACGCTTTATTGGATTTTTACTAAAGGTCAGTTCAATACTTGTAAAAAGTTCATTATTGAGAATACGTCGAATGTCACGTTCAGAGATTATTCAAAAATAAAATGAGAAATCGAGGAAAAGAAATATACATAATATCCGTAAGTTCTGTAAGTTATACATAACATAACCCTACAATTTCTTGTAATATAATTTTTATGATATTTGAAATATGATACGGAGCACAACTAAATGGTACCTCTAAGAATTGCCTTCTATTTTAGGATTTGAATGTTGAACAGGCTACCACCATCTGGGTTAGCTGACCTAAACTGATATACCTCAGAAAAAATATCATGAAAACGGTGTACCGAATTTAATTTAAAATTAAAATGATTTTACAATTTTATTGTGCAAATCGATGAAATCATATATTTCTCGTGTCAATGCTATACTCATCGTATGACATATGGTAGTAAGAGTACATGGATTAATATTTATGTAATATCATTATCGACTATACCTCATTGAAAAGTGAAACAATTATAAATCATACGTTAATAATCCAAATCCAGGGGACAGTCATAGATCGGTTAAGAAATTACCATTTTCAGAAGTGCGTTTCATATGAATTAGCAATAGATAACGATATCCAGAGATTTTTAGTTAAAAGTTAAAAATTGATCATGCAATTTCCTGGGTGTGCGGATTATGAATCATTGTTACAATTACGGATATTTTCACGTGATTGACGTGACGGCAAAGGAACCTTGATTCAGATGTTTCGAGTTTTGTCGAAATAAATTAAAAGAGTTACCTTATCAAAAGATCGCCACCCTGCGGGTCGGCACTCGGTTATTGACGGAATGATGGAAGTTTTCGGTGACTGGATCCCAAAAATCAGTCAAAAATTTCGGCAGAGGTAAAAGTTTCGTCCGTGCGGCGACCAGTCTTCGTCGTATTCACTCACGCTCAGTTTTTTCCAAAGAATTACGCGAAAAAACATTCGTTTGCGCGGTCGTTCACAGTTTATTCTTTACAGATAGACATAACACTGATTTTCAACGATTTTTTATATCGTGATAGGCGTCTAACGAGAGGAAAAAGTTCACAAGAATTTAACGGACTTATGACTTCCTGCACGCCAGAGCGGCCATTACTTCCTTCGAGAACGAACCTAAAAGTATCAAGAATAGTTCTATAGTTCTCGATAAGGTCGCTAGTGCCAGAATTTAGGAACGCTAACAACGTCATATTGACATCAAAAATGTCAAGATGGAAAACTTGTAGGAACAGGAGAAATGATATATGCGGTACTTCATTGTGTCGAGGTATAAATTCAATTAAGAATTAAAAAAAGAAGTAGACATTCGTTCTATTTGAGTATTATTAAATCACGTAATTAATTACGAATTTATTATACTGCTTATATTGTATTTTTGGATAATGGTACGATATGCATATACTGAAATAGTATTTATTACATACAACAAGTATAGTCTTTAAATATGATTCAAAAATTGATCATTTGTAAGCGATCTTAAGTATCTTCTAAGTAAATGTCATATTACCTGTAGTACAAAACGTTATAAACCTTAAGTTTTAGAAATAACTGTACTAACTTTCTTTCTCATTTAGTCCACTTTAATGGGAGGGTTAAAACTTCTTATCGCAAACCTGATGACCATTACAGTGCTGTAAACAAATTGTTTATGGAATATTAAGAAATTATTTTCTTTAGTAAATTTATAATAAATTATCAACATACCTTATCAGAGTAATCAAGCCAGCAGGCATTATTTTACCGGTATTGTAAAATCTGTAACCCATAAGACCACCAAGAACAGCACTAGTTCCTAATAAAACTTGATAATTATTAGGATCCTGAGAAGTTTGATATGCTCCGAAAGCTATTACCGATCCAAAGAGAAGTCCAGCTCCCAAGGATGGAACAGAATCTACAAAAAAATATTAATAATAATATTACATACATTGTAAATGCATCAAAATCTTCGACACACCTAACCGAAGTAGAAAATCTTAGAGGAAGAGTGTGATAAGAGATGGGAAGATAACAATTTCCAATCGTGTATGACGCATAAAAAATAGTATAACGTATTAAAAAATAAAACCTTACTTGACTTTACATAACCCAAGATTCCGCCAAGTCCCACCGCCGTAGCGTAAGCAAAACTAGCAATATCAACCGGCATTTTTCCAAAAGTCTTGTTACAGAAGTATCAGTTACGTTATCACCTTTACGGTGGATCAATACGATATAAGAAATGGAGAGTCTGAATGACTTGTAAGTATACAGAATTATATGATAATATGTTCTACGTATCAGTCGCAGTGTCCTCGATATTGCAGGCTAATCATAAGCCGCTACGCGTTGCCATGTTCTGCGGCGCCATCTTTGATAGATAAACTTTTTTATAAAAATAATGGATACGATGTATTTAATAAGAATTATCTTAATATACAATCCAATTGATATTAAAAAAAAAAAAACCAGTGTCTTCAACGATACATTTTCTCCAACTACGTTTAACTCTGATTATCAATAATATTTTTTTTTAAACGCACGAAGAGCATGCGTAGAACGTTCGTATAAAAGAAAAAAAAGTAATTGTGTATTATTGCGTTTTTAAAACTGGTTCTTGAAAAGAGTGTTTATTTTAACTTCTTTGTTGTTATACCGAAAAGATCACTGAATAATATTGGCAAAGGTATCATAGAGAATATAAAAACATAGACATAGAAACTCGGGCGTCATCAAACAGTTAAATAAGTTTAATTGCCTCTAATTACAAATGATCTACCAGACATTTGAGATAGTGTATCTCTTAAGGAAAACGGAATATACTACGCAATAATTATTCTTTGTATGGTAGCTGTAAGAAACATGAAAATAATCTACATTTTGGACTTCACTGCGAAACTGTAAATTCCTACGTATTATATCCAATAGTTAGTCTTTAAAAATCATTTTATAGATAGTAGAGTTAGTACGGTAGAGTTGTCAGTGATGTCGTAAATCATTAAAAAAATGCTAACAAACTTTGTAGTGATTTCAACAATTTAAATATTAAAAACACGCACGAGAATCTTGGATATAAGAAGCAGCGATTTATCTTATTTAACTAAATAGATCAGATAATCGGCACAATATGATGCAATGTCTCAGGGCCACCTGTTTCTGACGTTTCCTCGGTTGATTTAAAAAGCCTAAGGCTAGGAGATATCGTGATTGGCACATTGTGAAAACTCCGAGTATCACGTAGTATTAGCTAAGCAGCGTGATCGGTACCACTAGTTCTTTTTCAGATTACTGAGACCTGTTAAAATAATTGTGGATTATTATATATTACTTATCCGTTAAAGTAGCCAGGATGGTGTCAGAAAATATGTTGATCAGTACTGGAAACATTTTGTCTTTTAACGAAGTTAAGAAGAAGGCAGGACAAACACCAACGGACGAGGTTTGTTTGCGGTGAAAGCTGTATACATGCTTTATGTTGTTGCAATAATGTTTCTTGAATAAATGAAATTAGAGTAAGCATGAGAGACTGTATATTGTTTTTCTTTTTTTTTTTCATGAGGTTATGTTCATTAGTGCTAATTTACATTGCTGCTGTTTTTATATATTATGTATAGCTTAAAGAAATGAATATTTTTTTATACTATCGTTGTAGCTACTTGACTCGTTGAGAATCGTATTGAAAGATTCTCAAAGTAAGGACGATGCCTCTACTGTAGTACGTACATATTGACTAACACTGTGAGTATTTTATAAAGATATAAACGAATAACCCCATCGATAGTTGAAGGTAAATAGAGAGGAGAATGACGACGAAGATACGGATAGAAAGGAATTGAAAATTACTGTAAAGATTTTTATTTCTTCGCCAAAAGCTGAATCACTGAAGGAGGCGTTGGAACAAGGTTTCTAGAATTGAAATTTCGATATTAATATCGATTCATTTTTCGTTACGCTCTATTCGTACTTTTCCTTTACAGTTTTTAATACGTTACATACCGATACGATAGAATCCTTAATAATAGCTTATAGCAAAGTAGAGAGTTCGGAGGACATATTAAAGTCACTCCAAAGTTTGTGGACCGTACTGGAAGAATACGTAAAAGCTGGAAAACTTTCAAGCATCGGTGTCAGTGACGTAGACACAGATGTTTTCCTTGAACTCTTTCAATGGGCAAACGTAAGATCGATTTTTATTATTAGTCATCAATTAATGTATTATAATAATATTACTAAAAAAAAGTCTTTTGTATCCTTTTGTTCATTCTAGTGACATATTTTTTTTTCAGGTGAAGCCCAATATTGTACAAATAAATTTAGCTACTTGCTGCGTTGTACCACCAGCTTTGCAAGTTTTTACTAAGGAAAATGATGTACAGTTATTAACACATAGCGATCCATGTCGTAAGTTACTACAAAGAGTACCTGTTTTTTTAGGCATACCAACTTTGCAGTACAATTTTATATTTTAAATGAAAAAATCATATCTATTGAATCATAAATATTTATATTGCATGATATACCTATTATATTATCATTCTATATTTCCAGAGATTTTAACGAACGATGCTCTGAACGAATTTTTCGGTCCAGCCGTCAATTTGCACTGGATCGCTCGATATCAAGTTCACGTGAAGTGTCGGGGTGTCCTTTCTTCAAAAGGATACTTGGTATACATCAATAAGCCGATCAAATCGCCAGCCTAGAAATCATTATACAATAAAGTTTACGCAATTAAAGTTTATAGATCTTAAGTTTTATTATAAATAGAATAGAATACATGATAATTTTACGTTAAACATTTTTCTTGCCACTTTTCTTAAATACAGTTAATTGTACAAATCTCCTTTTTCATTGTAAAATGGTTCTGTTGAAAATAACGTAACCCTGCAAACGTTATAAAGATGTACCACGAATATCCTGACTTCCTATGAATATGTAATGGGTACTTTTGGGTTATATTGATAATTTACATTAACTTTGTTTAAACCTTTACAAAGAATTAATAAGCAAGCTCTTAAATTATTTAAAAAAAAATATGTATGCCAATTCAACAGAGTCTAGAACAAAATTCTTTTCATTCTTTTTGAACCTCATATAAGAGTACTGAGTAACGTAAAAACGCTTTATACCTTTATCAATTTCTTTATAATGTAATGCAATGATTATTTTTCATAATTCCAATGAAGACTTTTCAAATGAAAGAAAATCTATGCGATAATATATAACGCTTCGTAGTATCCGAAAAACAAACTAATTTTTCACCTCAAAAAATAGCGAACGCCTGGTTACTCTTTAAGTACGTAGAAAAGTATTGTCAATCTTTCCGCAAAGGTATCACGAAAAATCGAAGATCAATATAATCAGTGCGGATCATTGCTATGAAATAATACATTTTGCAAATGCATCGGAATACGAGGAATCCCAGGCGCACATATAAATTTTCGCCAGCAGCTAGTGAGCGCAAAAGTAAACGCAAACTTGCAAAAGGCGGCAGGATGGTAGAGCATACAGCGTTGGGTATAAGACTCCAGCGAATATGAACAAGAGATCAGACCAATAAATGACGACAATAGTACCTTTGAATATTATGATAAACAAATTAATAATCCATACGACTAAGTGCACGCGAGAATCTTAATTAACAATATACCATATAAGTTTTAATATTACAATAACAAAATGAATAATTTACACGCAACGTATCTTCACCTTAATTCACCAACCCTCATAGCATTAAAACAAGTAATAGTTACCAAGAAAGACTCGTAGTTACTAACCACCTAGTAGATCGTAATATTCAAGTTATAAAGATATTTCCTGCCTGGTTTCATCGTGCGAACTTCCGAACTCGTTACGATGCTTAGAGACATGCAAGTACAGTAGAAACACGCTACTAGTGCTCTTTATCGCGATACTTGCCCAACATAATCCGCCATAACGATACCATACGATCGGTAAAGTCAAGTAAATGCATATGCCATGAAAAAGTAATAAAGTAACAGCGCCGACTGTACGAACAAATAAAATTCTCATTGCTACCTGCAGACAATTTCTAAACCAAAATTAAATTATATAAATACCCATTAACGATAAAAATTCTCAAAAGTAACAAGCGTTCCATTGGTTCGTAAAGAAAAAAAATAATTTTTTTTTTTTTACAAATAATTTCCTAAATATCAATATTTTAATAAGACGAAAGAAAATGGTCGCAAGCGGTTTATCTCTTTTGCTAGCAGCAGTAGCCGATCGGGAGTCTGCTAGGCAGAAGCAGAGACACTGAGAATCCTTCGTTTTGTGTGTGTGTCCCGTCGTGGCAGGCCGCCTCGATATATACAGTTGAATTTTTCGTTTTGTCTCGCCTTGCTTCTGCCTTCGGATCTCCCTTTGCTGCGCGTTCTGCTCTGCCTTGGCCCTTTTGCGTTAAGCCGCACCGCGTGGCAGCACACGGGACAACGAAACGATGGGACGGGATGGGACGGGATGGGACTGGATAGCGTAAACGTTGCTCGCAGCTTCTTTCTCTTTCATTCTGCTTGGTCCACCCTTTCTCTCTCGAACTCTCAACGCCATTTTCTTCTCTCCTTCAACCAACAGTCCCCGCGATACGACCATCCCTCTTCCACTTTCAAGTCCTGCACCATCTTCTTCGGCCTGTCCTCCCTTCTCATCCACCTCACCAGGACTCTGCTGGTCGCCCGTTGGCGGGTGGGGTATGCGAACGCCGCGATACTATGTTATGCCTCGGACCGCAGGTCTGACATACTTTGTATGTTAATGCCACATAATGTCGGTTTTGTTCCTCTTTTCAACATTTATTTGTTCGGCTCGCTTTTGCGTACGCACAGTTCGAGCCACGCCGATTATTTCGCGAGACACAGGCTAGACCTAGGTTGGCCCTCACAGTGTTTGAATCTACCGGAAGTTTGACAATCCCGGAAACTGTCTTCGGTACACGATGGAAATACCTTTTCGGGCTACCAAGCATGTGGTGAATCATATATATTATTTAGTAAAGAGATTCTTATGGGTTCCTGTTAACGGCACCCCCCTGGGAAATTAAATGGGAAATGCACGATGACTATTTTTCATAATAAAATAAGGGGATTCCCAGTCATTGAAAAGGGCTCACTAGCGCCATGTATTACTGAAATAGTATACGCATTTAATATAGACCTGTTGCATGCGATCTGGCGTTGACAGGTGATGCGCGTCAGAGAATTGTCTCTCGCTCTCGGTGGACTTTGCGGTACTCGCGAGCAAAGTGCTCGTCGGTCGACTCCCTATATCTATATGTATGCATATATAGGTGGATGTATATATATATATGTATATATATATATACTATATACAAGCATATAAATGTATCTCGAGTGCGCCCATGGCCGAGGGAGTAAACGTAAACGCAAAAGCGCTCGCTCCCGTGCGATGCAAAGACAGGTATAAATAAGCGGCTGTCGTTTGCGGAAGCAGAAAACGGGCAAAAGGACAGAAATAAAGAAAGAAGTCGAAGAAGAAGAAAGGGAGGCAGCGACAGAGAAAGGAATAAATAAGTCGAAGAGAAGAGAGAGGACACCCTGACTCTCTGGACGATGCTTGTGCCGCTTGGTCGCCCGTTGTCCCGATCTGCTACTTTTGCGGAACGATCGCGTCTGGAAACTTTCCACGCTCTCCACGAAACCACGCAGGACCATTTTTGCATTGCTTTACCCGCTATAACCTTATTCGCACTGGATACCCCATGCAGCTGTCCTTTAGTCTATTCAAATACCCTGCTGCGCAACGCGAGACGCGCTTGGCGCTTTCCATAAAAGAAACAGCCGGAGTAAAGGAGTACTAGGCTAGGATAACTCTTGGATTCAATTATATTCTAACCTAAATAATCACCGGTGCGAGTTCAGTCCCTTCTAGTTTATACGTCTTGCTCCGAAATATTCTTTTCCAACTCACCAGGATAATGGCAGCTATTTAAGAGTCGTGGGAGCAAGAAATATCTCAAGACTTCAAATCTAGAGGAAACCAACTGCCCGACGTTCCTCGTATCGCGAAGCATAAACGTTTCTTTAAAGTCACGTGCGTTTCCTCTAGTCCTGAGCGTGAATGACGTATGAGTGGGTTATCCTTATGCACGGTAGGGTGCATACTGGGCGTGGGATGTCGAGCAAAGGAACTCCGAAGTTCCAACTTGACTGACTCGAGGACCAGACATTGTCTACTAGGTCTATGCATACCATTAGGGATGCCAAAGGTTGACGGATTTAATGGCTTCGCAAATGCTTTCAAGAGTTTCAGTTCCTTTGTATTACCAAGTGGCAGTATTATACGATGAGCTAAGGAAAATTGTATTGCTTAGGAACAGGGTTAAAGCTTGCTTAGTAAAAGTTGCTTTAAAAAGAATATATATATATATATATAAAGGTACGCACGCATGCATGGACTCAACGGATTCCCCATTGCTCCGTACGGAACAGCGCGGAACGGAACAGAACAGAAGCGAATGCAGCAGAAGCAAACGCTGACTGGACTCAGCATGTTTATTGGCGCATCTCCGAGTCTTAAATCTTTATGTTGTCTCCACGGCGGAGACTGTGCTGCTATCCTCCCTATTCGATGTTGGAGTATGAGGCAGTTGGTTAGAAGAAGAGTGAGAGATAAAATGTATAGGAGGCAGGTAAGTACGAGAGAGAGAGAGAGAGTTGTACGTGGAAGGCGATGTTGAACTGTGGATGAGGAGAAGGACGGAATGAGAGACGAAGAAAGAGAAAGAACGAAGACAGGATATATCTCTTGTGCTACGAACGCGAAATCGAGTCAAGAGTCGAACGACCAGCGCATCTTCTGCGTTACGCACACAGAAGCTGTGCTTTTAACGTGCCTTCCAGAAGGAATTACCGGCTGCGAAGGTATACCTTCTACAACGTGTTAACGTATCGACGAGGATTATTGATGGTCATTGGTGACATAACCGGTAACTGCGAGAGCAGTGCCGTACCTGTACCATCCTCGATCTCCTTTGACGTTCCACATTTCTTTAGTTCCATTAATTATCGCACGTTGCAAAGCCACCCTTTGAGAGGATCACGCGTTCGATATAAAAATACTTTATAAAAATGATATTACATGTTGACGAATCGTAGCTGGGTGACACGTGTCAGAATGTAATTTGCGTTATCAAGTATTCCATTGAGAAATATAGTCATTGCTAATCATTAAAATTATGGCGGTGGATGCTTTATGATAAAGGGGGGTACTTATTATTCGATAAGATCGTTTATCGACACTGGTAAATAATTGAGTGTTATTAAAAAGATTAATCGTTAACCTCAAAGTAGATCACGTCGAGAATGCGTGAGGTATCGGCATTCGAGTATAGATGACTATATGGATGTAAAATGGATATACATGAGGATAGGTAAGAGCGATGCAAGTGACCACGATATAATGTACACGCGTGCCAGCGTGTAACGTATACGCCGTCTCTACCTGGAGTATGTGAAAATGTGGGCGTAGAGGTGCGCTCGAACTCGGCTGCTGGCATAACAGTGGGTAAAGGAACAGCAACGATAGAGTGTTATCAGCAGCGTTGGAGGCGGCAGAAAGTTTATAGCCGATACGTGCCGTTTATCGGACGCTATGCTGCATTTAGTTAATTAAACAGCGCAGTCAATAGCTGCCGTGGTGGTGTGGCTTCTTGGTGGACTAAGCTTTGGTTACGTCCATTTATACAGGGAAGACTCTAGCATAGGATACGTCATATACTGTAGAAGCGTTACTGGGTTAAAATGATACAGTCGTTAATACCCCGAATTCACAAGAGGTGGCGCCACTTAGACACTCGACTATAATTACAAGGAGACGATTAAAGGTCATTTATAATGATTATGGACGTTTCATTTTTTCAATTCTTTCTCGTACCTACCTTCGAGTCTGTAGGTACGTGATGGAATTTTTTGATAGGTAATAGGATCGTCTTCGTGATCTCTTGATCTCATAAGGTCACTCTTACAGCATCTTCTAGATCAATAATACGTAAGCAGTGTAAGGACTTGAGAGTTTTATGGCTTTTCGATTCGAACCTGGTACGGTTCATGAGTGAAGAGCAGTCGAGGCTACGATCGAACGGAAACCTGTTAACTCAATTGGATTGGCCGGTTTTGGTTTTTGACGATCGCAAAGTGAATTATCATCGGTGATCGCTGACGCAAGATCCTTCTCGACCGGCAACATGATCTCTGACCTTCCGAAGTCACGAGTTGTTTTACGCGGTTACAGCGCGAACCACTAGCTGGGATCTGATCAACTGCGAAACGAGGGGAATGTAAGGCGTACGCTTTCAGAAAGATCGGAATCACACAAAAGTATTTGCCTTCGGTGGACAGTGCGCCCTTTGGAACGCTTGGAACTCCGTGCGAGGACTTGCGATAAATAAGCCTTACTTAGATCCTTGATGTGAGTATCGTGACTTTTGAAACTGCTTGTAAGCAATCGATTGCCTGCAACAAGGATCATTCTCAAGGTAAAGAACTGGCCTGTTGAACTAGTCATCGTGAAAAGCTTACCAATCTATCAGCATCGACCGTACGAATTAAAAAAATGTATAAGCAAATAAGAGACGTGTTTATATCTTCATACGCGTACGATATTTTTAAGGCTGTAATAATTTTGAGGAATTTTTTAGAATTACTCAGTTGAAAAAATGGTTCTTTTTTGTAATTCACTATTTACTTGCGAGATCACCGAGATAAAGGAACGAAGGAAACCGTTGCGTACTCGTCTGTGTAATTAGAGAACCACCTCTGAATTGCATGATTCTATTGAGATCAACAATGTATTCCAAGCAACGCATTTTAATTGTTCCTTAACGATTTATTCCTTCCTGATCTTGTCTGACTCGTCGCTGAGAGATAAGCAAGGAGGCACGATGATGCCGCAGCGAAATCACAAGTATTTCGTTGTGGTATAATCGACTTCACAAATGCATCATACATATACGTATATACAAGAGATGTCGGAGTTCCCGTCGGTCGAGACTTAGGAAATTACGCAATACATTTTAGGCTCCCGGTTAACCATTGCGAAAAAGTGAAATGTTGCAGTTCTGTGTTTCCATTGTTGTTAAGGAGAACTATAAAGCGGGGCAAGGTTGCAATTACGATTGTTCCTAAAATATATATGAGAAGATCCATTGACGAGCTGTCACTCGTGTCCACGTACCATGGAACACAATGATCCGAATCCTTGAATCGACTTATAGAAATATTAAAGAGCCTCCAGTATGAGAGAGAGAGAGAGAGAGAGAGAGAGAGAGCGGAAAGAGTGGCGCCCTCTTTTGCGAAAAAGACTAAGTTCGTTTCACTCAACTGGATCTCTGACCTATCAGAGTCTACCTGGTTTAATTACGTTTGTCATTTTATATCTGGTGTCTCATTATGAAGAAAGTTCGAGTTTACACCGCGTTGCGAACCTAGGTGGCCTCTTTCTGGTAACGGCACCAACTAACCAACCATCCAACCAACCAACGAACCAACCAAGCGACCAGCCAGCCAAGAGCCCCTTTTACCTTACGTATAACCCTCCGCGTGCCTCTCTTCGCATCGCCGCTCTAGATCTTCGGATAAGAGCGAACACCATTTTAGCGGTTCCTTACACACCAGACATCCGTTCGCTTCCTTCGTGTAACGAGAGCACATTTTCTTTGCGATGTGCCAACTTGACGCAAATCTTTTCCTAATGGTTTGGCTAGATAATCTATAAAAATTACTAGGGTTTATTATAGGTTATGTTCCGTTCCGAAGAAGGATGCATCGAGTTGTTTGACGTCTTTAGAAATGATGCAAGGATATGTATTGATAATATTGAACGTAGATTGGTTATACTACTTTTTTAGGTTAACGTAATCGTTTCGTAAGGAAGCGTCGTTTTGTTGTAATTATTCGTGTTCTCTGCCGAAAGTACACTCTCCCTTGTTTCGTTATCTTATCCGTGAGGACCTTTGTCAGGATCACGAAAGAATGATCTCCATATAACAGCAATTTTAACGGCTCTTCAACGGTTCCCTAACCACCAGACACGCTGCGCCGTCCTTTCCCTTCTCGTAAGGAGGACGCATGACATCTCCGATACAATTTCCGCTGCCTAAAGTCACGTAGGTTAAACGTTGCCAAGTACTTAAATAATACTAATCAATGTTTGCTATGGAAAAGCCAATAAAAATGTAATAAAAAATGTGTAAATATGGAATTTTTGTTATCATATAATTCGAATCTGTGCATAAATTAATATTACTTTTTTTTTAATTTAATCATTCATTTTAGATGCAGCTGAGTTATCTGCAGGTGGTCGTACGTAATTCTTCTATATGAATCCTGCGCGAGAACCGATTGTACATAAAATCTAACTTTGCATGCTGATAAGGGAACCCTTGTATATATGCTCGTGCATATACACACCTGGATAGCTGGTGCACATGAACAGCATCGACGAGGATAGGTTCCAGCGTGCTGCTAGGTTAGGTCTATGCGTATATATGCACGCAGATGCCGTGTGTCGATGTGGGTAGGGTTATTAGCCCAGAAAGCAAGACCCCCACTTCCGGTGTAGGCACTTTAGTTCGAGAGTTTCTTAACCCCTTCTTACATGACTCTGCCTACCTGGCTTGCCCTGGCTTGGCCTGGCCTGGCCTGTCGGTTGCGGGCGGTAGGATACCATAGAGACGTAGCCCGTAGAAAAAGGATATAGGGTAGGGTCGCCAGTAGCGAAACAGTATTTTTTTCACCTTAGGTGCTCGCACTAACAAGATAGAAAGCAATCATTATGAAAACCATAGAGCCTGCTTAATTCGCATTAATACAACAGGACAGATACACGTATACGGAATGATTGAACGATTGAATAATTGAACGATTCTTTAAAAAAGGTAGAGAAGATTGATTTTTGCTTTTAAATGGTATTGTCTTATGTATTGCATGTATATCTATGTATATTTAAAATTATTCTTAACTACCTACGATTGCCTGTATACCATTAAAGCTATTTGGGATCCTTTAGAAATTTATGGACTTTTGAATTTTATTTTGCATCGTTATCTTGCACTTTTGCGAATTTTTTTGTTATTGTATTAGGAGGGGCCCTAACCCTACTGTACCCACTAAATCGGTTCGCCACTGTCGGTCACACATTGTGACTCGCTCGGGTCACAGGTGAGAGATTTAAGAGTCCCTCAGACTTTGTTATACTAGGAACTAGTCAGGAAGTGAAATTGAATAAATCTTATTCGTAGACTATATATTGATTTCTTATCACAGATATGCAAATTTATAAGAATCTAACATAACTAAAATTTCTTAATCCCAGCCTCTTATCATACGAATGCTTAAATCTTTTTTTTTAATTTTCAATATTTTCAAAATACATTCATTAACATCTCAGGTATATATATATATTTTTTTTAATATTTAAATTCACATCAATCTTCCTCATCGCCAGATACTTCATCCCTTAAATCATTCCCTTCCGTCTTAAAGAGTGTTCCGTGAAGATAACGGAGATGAAGAAATTATGGCAAGAAGAAGTATCGCAATGTCGGAAACGATAATGCCCGGAAAGCATACGGTTCTCAAAGGGTTAATTGGGCATAGTAACTCTTCAGGTGACCAAGCGCCATGGGAGTGGAACGAAGAAAACTAGGTTTCGTACGTTGCATTAGGTACAACTTACTGCGTCATATAGATTTTCATTTATCCGACAACAACAGCGTTAAACATCCTTGTAAATTAATGCTTCTCATGCCACGTCATAGGTAACAGTATATATAAGCGATACGTACAGGTATGTAACTACAAGCTTAATATCATATACGAAGTCATAAGCTTCAACGAAAACTTGGTGCCTTTCTAAGAACGTACGAATAACATCATAACCTATACGAATTCTCGCAATCCATCCCCTGTCTAAAGCTAAAGCGGGAAATTCAAATCCGGACTAATTGGATACTCTTGAATTTATCATGGCGATGCTAAATGATACGACGCCAGCAAGCTTATGTATATATGTAGTATATCATCGCGTGTCGGTTCTCGGAGTTCTCTGAGGTCGCGAGGAGTCGAGAAGTCGGAGCTGCGCTCAGGAACGAAGTACCTGCCGGTATAAGTCAGCACTCAGGATATTTCGTCATTTCCTGCTTCTCACGCGATACAATCTAAATTAACAATGTTCGCTTGGCTAGGCCTCCTCCCTCGCACTCGCATCTCTCAGAAAATTTCTTATTTCCTAGCCGCCGCGAACGGCTCTCGCCTTAAGGCTTCTTGAACTCCCTGCGCCTGGAGGCTTTCACAATGCTCCCGTTTTGCGGCGGGCAAAGGCCGCGATAATTCACCTGGAAAATCTCCCTCCAGTAGAACCGACGACCGGAAGGATTTACCTTTTTTTTTTTTCTTCTTCCTTTGCCCCTCTCTTCACCTTTTTATTTCGTCTTATGAATTTAACAGAACCCGCGGGAGAGTTCGCGGGGCTTTAAATGGCTGCGGCGAGTCGCACAGTTTGTTTTCCTGGATGAGATATTACACGGAGCTAGGTATATGGACAAAGGAAAAGGGTTGAATTATTTTGTCGCTCGTTCAACGACCAAATTATCTCTCGTGTTATAAGAAGGGCGATCGTAGTTATTGGGGGCAGGATTAAAGAAGGATAGGTGAAATTAATTAAACGAATTTCATAGTGTCTCAAATGGAACTCTGGTACATTCGCGCAAGTCATGCCGGGTCCTTGCGGTGCGAACAGTTCTTTATTTCTCGAAAGTCATTAGCCGCTTGAAATATCGTCTTGACGATCACTATTGATACGGCCCAATGAAATCTACTCTAAGACTTTTGTCCCGGTGACTCGTTATCCTCCATTTTTAATTTCAGACTGCATTCTTTCCTTTGACCAGCGACAGTTTTAACGTCGCTTGCTGTACGGTCGCTTATACACGCGCCCTGAACAATTTGGCCGATGGCTGACCAGCACTGGACCGCACTACTTTCGAGAGGAGGCTCCAGTTATACGCTACACGAACTTAATCCTTGTGATCTTTAAACGAGAGATCGCTTATATAAATTCTAGTATTTAAATAATCCAGAAAATTCAATCAAATTATTAAGCAGTCTATCGATAAAAATTAAATTCACAATAATTCTTCTTTAAATTGATGGCTGTAGTCAGGATATGTTTCCTTTACAAGTAGTCACGTTCGCTATAATCAATACGAATATACATGAACATACGATTTTTAACTTGATTATATTCCGAAAATAATATTAATTACAAAAATTCTATTTAAACTATTAAAATTACATGGGGGACTATGAAATATCCAAGAAAACAATTCAAAAATTAGCATCGTTCAATTTTACTATATCAAGAGAACAATCCAAGTAAGAATTCTTATTTATAATTTAAAGTACTACGAATCCAGTGAAATCATCCCAATGATAATTCACAATAGGAATTGTATTAGTAAGACTACAGAGTCACTAACTAACAGAGACGATATAAAACAAAGTTAAAGAATCTTAGTCATGGCAAATCGCAGCCTTGCGGCCACTAACGAATTAACGGTCGATCAGGCTCGTTCTGCCGTTCCAGGCTCCACCTCTCGACTGTACGGGCCCAGCATATAACCAGCCCAAGAGAGATCATTTTTGCCACGTATTTGCAAACTGAATAATAAATACGCGGATACGCGAAGAGTCGCGTTCCGCCTTCACGCAGGTCGCGCTACGCGCGGATTGGTCCTGGCTGCCGCGAGGGGACGGCGATATTCATTCCCCTGTGCTCTCCGGACTTACTTTATACCCGCACACATCGCGACACACCTGCACCTCTATGACTATAGATACCTTTGTATACATATATCGACTACGTACTTTGGTACACGCTTCACTGGAGGCCGGCTTTACGCCTGTCTTTATTCTTTACTTCTTTCTTCCTTTACCAGATTTTCCTTCTTTGCATCTTAAGAATTTTTCAAACTTTCCGCCGATATTTCTTTTCGCCTTGCCAATTTACTGTACTCTACGTATTCGTCGAGTGCGAGTGGATACGCTGTAGGGATAGGAGAGAGAAGCAAGACTCGTTTACCTGATGCCATTTTGTCTTTGACGCGTCGGCTACGTTCTTGTAGAGAAAGAATATTTGTAATGCAGGATAAATTTAAATTGATTTTTTTTTTTTTCTTTTAATGGCATAGATTTATTGTTTTTGTTTTTTTTAGTGGATTGTCTTTTTTTCTGATTGGCAATACTGTGGACTTCAGTGTACTTTGCGTAGAGTTAGACGCAAGGAACCGTGAGCGTACGGTTGAGGTAGTTATGGTTTCGTTTACATTCTTTTAAATATTCTATTTTTCTTTATTCTGATTTGTATTCACTCACCTGCCTTATCGTCTCGTATTATGCATGGATTACACGCGTGCATGCACGGTACGTTCTTTGATGCACGGTCGAGTAAAGCTCACTGAGGTTATTTATATTTTTTTCTTTTGTTTTTGCTACTGGTTTTAGTAAAAAAGAATTACTACTACGTTCGTTGCTCTTACGACTGCGGGATTTTAATCGCGATTACGATGAATATTATGAGTGTTTATTGTAAAGTCGTGCAATTGAGTTGTAGATGGTTTTTCATCGATTGAATTTATTCGTATGATTAACGTATAATAATTTTTTATGGGAGGTGTTTATTCGTTTCTTTTTTCACGAATTTTTGTACTTTTGACTCGAGTGATAAACGAAGACTTTATATGCGAGGATAGGTACATTTGACTCTTAGGAACCCCAGTAATCATTCTCATAGGCCTTAAGCCAATTCACAGAGAGAGGGCCTTTCTCTTCGTGTGCTAATCGATCCGCTTCCTACGCTTATAATTATGTAATGGGGTCTTACGAACCCTGAGAGGGCGAATTCGCCATGTCCACATACAACTTCCTTCCTTCTTATCTATGAAAATATCACGCTTAAATCCTACAATATATAAAGAGCGTTTAATGTACTTTCACTTGCTTGAAAATTCAGTCTCGTTAAAATCAAACCACCCCCTTGAATCGATAGAAAAAAAAATGTTCTACATGCCATCATCCAAACCTCGAGAATACTATAGATGATTTAAATAAAAAAAGCTTCTCGATATCCCTAAGAAATCCTTAATTAAAATTCATCGAATCGTAATTAAAATTGAAGCCATATCCTGGAAAATTATAAAATTAAAAAACAAATTACACTACCTATTTTCCTGAGACTTTTCCATAAAAATACAAATACTTCTCGAGTTGAATTTCTGCAAAATCACAGAGTGGTGCGGATACCACAGTGCACCAATGAAAACTCGCCATCAGTTAATATGCTGGGTCTGCAGTGTTAATACAACAAATAATAAGTCCCCTGGTATCGAGAGACGAGCGTAGTATTCAGGTGACTACTCGGAACGGGCGGATTTACGGGATACCAGTAAGAGGGAGCAACAGAGACTCCATAACTGAGTGAGCTGAGTGAACCAAGCAGGCAAGCAAAGCAAGGAAGGAACTTCCAAGAGGCGAACGAGCGAGTGAGCGAGCTAGCGAATGAGCGAGCAAAGGAAGGTTCTCCCGTCGCTCGCACAGCCGCAGTGGTTTGCCGATCGCGAGTCGCAAGTCACCTCCGTTCACCTCACGGTGCTCAGTCCGTTCGAGTCGTGCACCAGGAAAGACGCAAGGCGGTACACGCGAGCCGGGCTCGCCGGGCACTGGGCACGTTGCGTTACAATCCCATGACAGCGAGCGATAATATTCGAGAGAGAGCGGGAGAGACGGTTAGTGGAGAGGAAAAGAAGAGGAGAGAGCGAAGGAGCGATTGAAAGCGCGCGAAAGAGAGTCAGAGGCACAGAAGGGCATGAAGTGTATGCAGAGGAAGAGAGAACGAGAGAGAGAAAATAAAGGATCCAGAGGAATCAAACATCGAAGAAGATCGATCCGTCGTTGATCTTCGTTTAAATCGTTTCGGGGTGTTCGTCGTGGAATTCGCAAAGCTTGTGAACATCAAACACATACCATTGTTGAGGATTGTGGTTGATTGGTGGTTAAGAACGGTGTCCGCTGTCCGCAGATCGCCGATCGGTACGACGTTATTATGTCACACTCCCACGCGAGCGACGACGCCCGCCATCGCCGTCGCTACTGCTGCCTTGTTCAATGCGTCGACTGACGTTTCTCTCCTTGGAGAAGTTCGCGATTATCCTCTCCTGCTGCGAACTGTGTTGTGTCTACTGCGCGACTGTTATTATTTTAAGTTTTTTAATTTTGGAAATCGCTGGAGTTTTCATGGAGACGACGTATCGAGCTGTCTTCTCTATTGCGACGTAATACATGCTCTTTGTTTTCGTGTTTCTTTTGAACTTTATTTTCTTTCTTTCTTTAACTTTTTCTTTTTTATCTATCGGTATCCAAGGATATTCCGTGAAAACGATCAGGAATCTGTCGCGCGGATCACTCGCGTCAAGAAAGTGTACTCGTGTCGTCACAAGACTTGTCGTTACGCCAGTTTTCAAAGTCAGTGTTTTCACGGGTTGTGATTGCGGTTGTCGTTATTCTCGAGGATGGGCGTTCTGGCGACACGACACGCCGCCTCCTTCTCCTTCTCCCTGTCGAACCGATGAGAACGCTTTTATTTTCATCCAGGTGTAACTCGCTCGAAGGTAAAACCAAAACATACAGAGACATAAGAAAAATGTGTAATATGCAAAGGGTGGAATTACTTGAATACGCGTGAGAATCAATAAGGGTTTCCTTAACAATCTTTTATCCGTCGTAGACGTTTTATCCCACTCGTATCTCTATACTGTCTCCCATGAAATCGGTAATGAGCCGTAAATCTTCATGAGAATTCTATTGTACATTGACAGTGTGACTCACTATCGGCAGCGGGGGCGAGAAGGATTTAGATAGGGTTTAGCATACGATTGCCTATAGGAAGAAAAGGTACAAAATACCATGAATAAGTTTTATTAAAAATCCTAGCTAAGGTTAATGAGCGGTGAAAAGCATTCTGACTCGGTGGCCCGACGTGTCGTGGGCGTAGTAAGTAATTACGCAAGGTTTATATTACATTGAAAATAATTCGACGATCTTTAATTAGCGTCCCCGTAAGAGCGCGACGAGTTTTCATCATTATTGATAAATTCTCATCTGCAGCAAGGTAAACAGTCTGAGAAACGTACTCAGAGAATTTCTTAGGGCCAGAAGTACCATGAATTTTTCTATAAGAAGAACGAATTGTCTTCTTATCGATGAAAGATTGAATCTAACGACAGTCTCTTCTTATGATAATGATTTTTTTGTGACTTACCTTTTTTTAAAGTATATACAATATCTTCGTGTGCCACTCCTAAATATTTGCTCGCTACCTATGGTACTTTTTTTTTAAAAGAAGATCTCACCAGACATATTCATTCGACAAGCTTCATAAATCCCCATCCCAAGGTATATTCTTGATAAGGAATTTTTGATAGGATTTTTTTACATTTATTTCTCTCCTTAAATTTGTCTGTACTCGATAACGACTCGAGGACAAAGGAATCAATGTGTTTGATGGAATGAAGAATCACGGTGAACGGGAGCCTAAGGATACGTTTGATCTATGGATCTGGAGAAATGTTACACACCTCAAAATATCGTGGGATTCTGATAGCATATTATACTATTTACGTACATGCTCGTACGATTAACTGTTAGACTCCTATGCAAAGTAAATACCCAAACACATCAAAATTCCACGGTAGATAATTCATTCGAAAGAGATTAATTTCTTTTTATTCCCTCTGCGATCTTTTTATAGATTTTAATACTCTATTGAGAAAACTAGATATTACAAATAACAATGATCAAGGCGAATATAGCACGTGTGAATGTTTTTAGGACGAATATTTATCATTAAGAAATATTAATATGTATAAAAGCATTAAATAATGTCAGTGATTTATATTTAGCCGCAGCAATGTGACTATGTTGGACATATATATATATATATTTATACGTATGTTAGTATCGCTAACGGAGGTCTCAATCGTGGCAAGACATAACCCAATAATAATCATAACGTCAGATCGATACACGATAGACGTTGTATCGACTGGTGGATGTCATTACAAGGATGGATGCATCAAAGTCAAGAATGCTTCGGTGTCGTGTGTCGCTACCGTGAAAATCATCTTAAACAATAGAATTTCGTAGTACTACGTTACCAAGTTACAAACCCATGGCTATGGAAGATTGCATAACCAATATAACAAATAATTCGTATCTTTAATAAATTTTCTAACGTTTATCAGTGATAGAATTTATGATTTTCAATGCTTAGGATTGAATTAAAGTAGTGAGTCATGATTAGGTATTTGATTTTTTTTTTTCTAACCTTATACAAGAGGGATACGTGATTACCAGCGTTTCGTAACTTGCGTAATGCAAACTGCCAAATGACCCGTGATTCCTGTTGCCTTAGACTTCGAAGTGACTTCGCTTCTGCGAACGGCTTTATTATTGTCATCGTCACAGTCGACATTTTACAGTAACTTCCAAGTAACGTCATAGTAACTCGCGAGTTACCTTTTACACGAGGATGACGAAGGTTGCAGTCAGAAGAGTAAAGACGAAGGCATAAGAAGGATACGAGGTAGGTTAGAAAGACTAATGGCGACGCACAAGTCAGCAGGAGGATTATAAGTATGTAGACGTTGACGTCTAAGAGCATCCACATGTTAGAAGCCAATGTTTGAATTGTAATATCGCTATGAGAGTTCTCACGCGTCCATATTGAAAGTTACTACTAATTAGGGAGGTAAAGGTGCAACGTTACCGTTGTCCCGAGTAACTGTATCGTAACCGTAGCTTCTAGGTTAGTTTACAGCCAAGACTGTTAGGGGCAGTGATTAACGTTCAATCGACATTAACCGCAGATTCCAATTATCGCAGATTCAGCCGAAGATCCCCTCTAAATGCTTGTAGAGAATTAACCTAGATTATTCGAATTTTTTAAACATGGGAAACCCTTTCGTATTCTCACACGTGACACGTCGCCATTCTTTATTTTCATACGAAGCAGCGGGCATCGACACGCATATATCGTGCGGTATTTTAATGACGTCCCGGTGAATTAATCAAGATGAAATATTAGTGTAAGAAGGAGGCGAAAAAAAAAAGAAAAAATTTATTAAACCGATTCATAATAGTGGATGGACAATATTAAAGTGGGAGGAGTTATTGTTACAGTCGAAGAAAGTTATGGATGCTCAAAGGCCAAAAACTGTAAAGGTAAAGGGGCCGCGCGAGTGACGTTGCTTTTTTTGTTAACGCGCGGCCGAGCGTATCGGTTTTAAAAGAGAAGAACCGGGGAGTGTTCGTACTGTTAAATGCTTGTGAAATGGATGGTACGCCAAAGAAAAGCGAAGCAGTGCTAATATATGGATGCCCATGGGTGGAATTTGGCCGAGATGTGCCAGCGTTACCATCACGCTGTACCAGCAGCTCAACAGAATTCGTCACCAGCTAGGGAACAAGTGCAGGGCCTTACCAGTGGGACTCACATCGAGCAGCCCAATCAGGCCTCCTATTCCCATTACACGTGAGATAACGTTTATTTTTCTATTAGAGACTATTTGAATTTAAGTTTATGCTTTTACCGCTAGATCGCGCCAGTAGATTCTTTGACGGTTGGCGCATATCGAAAGGACAAGGTCAGGACGAATTTCTATATTGTGACGCGCGCAGGGCACCGGCTATACGGAATTGTATTATATTATATTGCATATTAATAACGATATGGCGAATTAGGGATAAGTATACGATTCCGCGAGTCAGCCTGGGTAATCCTGTTATTAGTGCGCCGATTAGGGGAAGATCATCTTCAGGCAAATTACAGGGGCGTAACCCACTGTTTGGTTAGCGTAATCGCCAATCACTATCGCTGATCCGCGCAAGTCCTGCATAGGGGGTGCGTTTCTCTTAACCATGAAATAAAACTTTTTCTTTCTTTATTTACATCATTCTCGATTACTACAACAGTCCTGCAGCGTCTTGCTGGTTACTTACGAGACTCGTTATCTTTGGTATTTCGCCAATTTTACAGTCTCACATCGTATGGATGTATTTGACAAAAAAAATCGTACATTGCGGTCTAGTCATTTGAAATAATATTTCGTGAAATGTTTTACTTGTAAATTCAGTTTCTTCTAATCGTTATTTGCTTCGTACGATTCAGACCTGCTTTTACTGCTCTACGTATGTCTTTGCACGGTTATACTTTTTTGTTTGGCGTATCGTCGTAGCGACGAAAATTGTTCTCATTAAAATTGTTCCGCTCTGTTCCGTGCAACGTTCACGGCCGTCGCACGGAACGCGAATCAAATCAACATATCTGTACATTTGTGCTCAATACGATTAACCCTCCTAACCTATATTTTAATATAAACAAGTGTTTTTGTAATGTTCCCAATGCAATTCTTTACTGTATAAGTGACGAATATACCTTTTCTTTTTCTTTCTTTTTTTTTTCATGAAACCTCACGTTGATTATACTCGTAAGAATCCTATAGCAATAGTCACAATGGACGATCGTTGGATATCAGAAAAATACATTGGTCATTTCTATTCATAAAATCGCAACGGTAAGTCTTGTCGCTCCTTTAGACTCGGTACACTCATCGTTTTTGTACACGACGGAATTTTCGTTCGATTTCCATGACGCGATGGTATCACGGGAAGTCCACACGTGTCGAATTCATACGAACTACACAGGGTTTAAGCGCAACGCGTAGGACAATTGAATTAAACAGGATAAAGGATTTTCCTTATACGTACGATACATGAAATGACTGCTTGCATATTTCTGCATAAATAATTAAAATTGCGCGATCATGGAAACAAAAAAGAAGAAGAAAAAAATTACATTTCTCGCTGCACGAATTCTTTTTACATCGCGATCCTCGAAAGTCTAAACAGCAAGGCCGATTTCCAAACATCGATTATAACTGCGAAACGTCAATAATTCTACGAACGATACACTACGCGTCGGCCTTTACGCGTCGCTCATTCTCGGTAACTCGTGTCGCGGTTTGTTTCGCGACAAAAAAAAAAATAAAACACGATATGGACGCGCGTTCGAATCAATATGCCCTCGGAAATCGCTCTTCTGTCTATAAACAAAAAAAAAATAAAAATACCATAACGACTTTGCTGCCCTAATGCAATTTACGAGCGCTTGTCTCGTCCTCGCACGATATTTACTCGATTTAAGTCGATCGAGGGAACCGGCGATGAGTCAGGAGGTTGGGACGAAACGTATCGATGGATTTATGGAGTTCCGACGGAATTAATTTCAACCAAATTAGGGCATTATTTCAATTCCAACTCGATAATTCTCGAGTGACGTGTCCGATTTAGTGAAAATTCCATCGATCGAGTTCAGCCATGTCACGTGTCACATATTTTCTCGAGAATTCCCACGTGCGACACACGTGCACCAACTTTTAGTCCTATTAAGGACACTAATTTTCATGTTAAAAGCATGCAATGCTTTTGGAGATGCGATTTCATCGTCCTCAAATCTGAACCGATCGAACGTTAGTAGTGCAGAGGTGAGCGGCTGGGGTCGTCACTTCCGCTTACCAAGCGAACCGCATTGGTCATTCGATTTGAAAGTTTAATCAGGGCCTATATAATTACAGTTCCTGCAGGCTGCAGTTACGTACTGTATAGCTTGTGGTCGTTTATGCGAGGGTGTGTTTGATCCGATGTTATTTGAATAAAATGCGCCAAATTTGTCGCAAGGAATGCATCCGCCGTACTTCATTGTGTCACTTAGGGCCTCTCGAGCTTGACACGTATACCAAAATTTGGTCAACTTACTTTTCTCTTTGTGATTCACGGGATACTTAATCGTTCCAGTCCCCACGCAGTATTTTTTAGATTTAACCTCAAAAAAAAAAAAAGCCACAACGTTTGCCGCTCGCCTTGTGCGACCGTGGCGCCGCTTGGGACTTTTCGACAAGTTTTTTCCAACGAGACTCGAACGCTTAAAGTATGAAAAAAAGACAATAACAAAAAACATCGAAATTTTTACAAAATCGGATTAACAGCGTTAATATAAAATTTGTAAAATAATCGTACGTCGTATTTAAAATGGAATAATTAATTATATTATTTTTTTTGCACAGAAATTTCGCAAAACTCCATAGTTTTCCCTTTACACGAATCTACAAGCATTCTCATTGCAATCACCACCACCATGCGTACTTTACAAACAGTCGAATTAATTTCTTACAAGCGTACCAATACTGTATTGTGTCGCGCCGCCATTATCACTTGTTTCAATTGGCACGCTCAATAACAATAGGATTCTCAAGTCTAATGTATTACGGCATTGTTAAGAGACGTTCACCTCTCGCGTTAGCTCGTTATTCGTAACTCGATCGTTTACCCTGAAAAAGATGTTCTCGATCAACGAAGATCGGTAGCACGTTTCGCCTCTCTTTATATTATGCCTACTAAATCACAGAGGGGACGTTAATTGCCAAGCGAATACCAGTCAGTCGATATAAGTAGGCGTTTAAATCAACACTGATCGAATCATCAAAGGATCATCGATCGATCGTACCAACTTGATAAATCGTGATCATGATCCCAATCAAACTCTCTTCCACCTGAAACTTATACGAGCAATAATCGCAGCATGAAAATTAGTAAGGGGCAAGCAAAAAAGATATGAATATACACACACATACACACACA
>JARPRG010000289.1:2962224-3003702 GCA_031001745.1 Hartigia nigra
CAGTGAGACTTCGATAACTCAAACTTCTACAAGTCAAAAATGTCCTTAAGACTATGGAAACTTTTTATTCCCTTGATCTTTACTTCTATAACTCAAAAACCTTGATAGGTACAAACTACGATAACTCGAAGCATATTTTGTTTCTCTTGAGTTTCGAGCTATCAAAGTTTCATCGTATTATAGATTTTTCAGAATCTTTTCTATATAAAACTTCATACAAGATCAGTTGATAATTAGAAAAGACTATTCGATAATTAGATTAGATATCATGAGATTCAATCGTCATTAAAAATCGATCATTCAATCCACACAGGAAGAATTATATCATACAAATCTGAATATCATCGCTTCTTATCTTATTCTAGGTTAATCTATTCTAATTGTATAATTTTTTTCTATCAAAGTAGAAAAATAATTTACATATTTTAATATCTTTGTAATATACGGTCTTGCACTTTAACCAACCAGTCGCGGATCAAGGTTCTATGCAGAATTAACTTGCCTGATTCTTGACGTTTATAAGCAAATGAGTTGTGCAGATACCGCACAGATATTGCAACACCACATATATCACGAAAATCCCGTTGCCTTCTTTCATTTTTGCATAATATTACGTTGTCGATCGCGAAGAAAAACAATCTACATAAATTCGCCGCTCGTTTAATCGCCGCATTCGCGAAAAAACACTTTGAAAATAACTTAATATGCGAGATACATTATCGCCGTTCACATTGTTGTGAACTATGATTGACTACGATAATACACGGTGAATTGAGAATAAAGACGGGACACCATACAGTAGCAAGCTTTGGGAAGGCAGCGACATTTTGTTTTTCTGAATTACTATATATTAATGACTAATAAAGAAAAACCGTAAATTTTAACCGAAAAAAATAGCAGATTATGAATTTTGCAATATTTTAATTCGATAAAATTCTATTTTGTAAGGATTATTACAAATATAATTATTTAAAATTGTATTTTCACGACAAGCAACGAACTCTAGTGTGAAGCTTTTAAACTAAATTGAGAATTCAATAACGTTCGATCCTCCAACTTCATTTTATTCACAGTGACACGCCTATTATAATTTTTGTTTAAATTAATTAAGCTAAGGTCAAAGCATGTTTTAATATACTAAAAATTTGTAGTGTATATATATATATCTTCTAAGAGTTCATTGTTGTGTAAGAAATAACGTGTTATTCTGAAATTGGATAACATGTCTATTCTCTTGATCGACTGAGTCGGGTTGATTGACTCGGAGGTTTACGAAATAATTCAAAAATTAGCGCCACGTGAAAAGCGTTTGTAACATGATTTATCTATATAATTTTTAGTTCATGCTAGAAGTACAGGATTTCAATGTCAATGCTTACATATATGTTTATTCTCACGATGATAAATCCATAAAATATTCTAGAAAGAAAGTATTTTCTAAGTATAACCAGTAATAATTTTCTATTTAATTTATTATTTTAGACAAATAACCGTAAAAATCAAGAATTTTTATTAACATAGCTTCCTTATACTTAAAGATTCAAAACGAGATAAACGAAAAGGTTTCATCGTAATTTTCAATCTCTTTCTCTCCCTTCGATTCCCTCTTAAAAAGTTATAGCCGATACGCCTTAACAGCTCTTAGCGAGAACGTTAAAGTAAATATTAAGTATTTTTGCAATTTCAAGAGACCATCCAAGTACCGAAAAGATTCGTGAGCAGCTTTCACGAAAACTTTAGTAATATCAAAAAAAAAAAGTTATCGCAAGGAAGTCAAGTAGCGTTAAACTACGTTTCTGATATTATTCATTGATTCTTGTAATCTTATGGATTTTCTCAGTCAATCTGTTATTAAAAATTCTTCACTGACAAATTATAAAAGTAGTCGAGCGAAGCGAATCCTGTCGATGTAATCTTTGGCAATAATTTATTTAATCATACCTTATTAAAAATCACTAATCTCAGAAATATCCAACCACTCTTCTAAAAATGTCAATAACTTAAAAATAATTGATCGACTATCAATTATTATCTGCCTTAACACAGCACTACAGGCTTCCGTTACACTAAAGAAATTCCTAGAGAATCCATATCCGTAACACTATCATAGATAAAATGAAAAAAGACTATATATACTCTAGGAAACGCTTCTTCACCAGAGCCAAATTATCTACGGCCTGGTTTACCTTAAAAGTGTCCCTATTTAAACGAGTGCAGCATGTTTCCTCAAGCCTAGCGCAATTATACAGTAACACGAAGATAAAAAAGAAAACCATTAAAAAACCACCAGAGAAACCGTGCGTTGAATATAACCCCAAATACAACTTGAAGTAATTAATTATAACCAAGAATTAATTATCCAAACTCTGTAACATTAACCATCACCCTTTTCCATAAAGGGGGTACATACATAAATAAATATTCACACGATCATACATCATATACAGGTATATTCATCAACGAAGACTTCAATCTTCCGCATTGAAAACTGCGTACTCATTCAAGTAATGACTTTCATAATTATCTATGCCTAATTACAGCCCAAGTCTGATCCAACATCCACTGGAAGATGATTTTCAGTAATATTTAATGATCCAAGGTCACATTGATCAAAGGTAAATAATTGAAAAATTTTCGAAAGGTAAACAGAAATAATATTTCCTTCGAATCAGTACGAAATCTAATACCGGAATCCCGGCCAATGGAGGTCGACGACGGTTCCGTCGATCGTCATGTTGATCTCGTACGTTTATAGACGACGTACCTCCTACTCGGGGGTGGCTCGTCGACGGAGGAAAACGTAACGTGTTTTATCGATTCGTCGTGTCGGCCATGTTCATTCCACTTCGGTCAGGCGCAGTCGGTTCCTCCCTGAGACTGTGCCACGGATAGATTTTCCGCCGTCTACACCTTCGAGTATATCGTAGGGTGTAACAATGTACTTATAAAACGAACTGTTGTTTCCTTCCTTGAATTTAAACGTTTACTACTGTCGTCGGACGATTCGCCAATAGGCAGAGGAATAAGTTTCGCAACCGTAAGTCAATATTTTTATCATATTAATTCATAGGAGGATTCAAACCATTGCAGATTTTCGTAACTGCCTGTCGGGAGAGTCTGCTACGACTTTTCTTACGCTTGTCAAAGCATAAGCGATTATTAATATTTATATTCCTTTGATCAATTGCAATATTACTTTCGATTTTTCTCTCTGTGGCAACGTTAAGTGTACAATTTACTTATTTTCAAAATCCGTATGTCATTAGACATTTAGCGATATTGAGCTTACGTGTAAATTTCGATGGGGAATATGCTGTTACGTCATTTTGAGGCTTCAGGGTGCACTCGTTATAAATAGTAGAGAGAATCGTTAAGAAATTTTTCTTCTAAGGTTATCCAATATATATATTTTCATTTAAGAATCACTAAGTAGTCAAATATTTTCTGAAGGATCATTTAATTTGTATATAGATACACTTTTATGTCAATAGTATAAATAAATTGGTTTTTGCGGTTTCCGGGATGTTGTGGTGTCGAATACAAAAATCTCCGTTTCTTCTAGTGTTTTCGTTGTCATAAATGTCCAGAGCTCTTTCAGTCGTAACCAATCGTAACCAGTCGTAACTCTGTAACGAATAATAGTGAATACAGTGTAATTAGAAGAGGCTGTTTTGAGAGTCGCTCGAAGGGAAGGTGTCCGTATCGTTTTGATACGATAGCCGGATAAAGGGTTTTCTCTCTGGCTCGATTGGCCGGGCACTTCAGGAATGATCGAAGCCAGGATGTCCTTCAGGAAGATTTGGGCCAGTCGATAGTCGAATCATCGAAATCTTTTATCTCTCGTTACTCTGGTTAAGGATTTCTCGTTGAACCATCTTAAAGAAGGTATTAAAGCTTCCTTATTACTTAGAGCATGGTGAATTAACGTTCCCAAGGGATTCATTCGAGTGTACGATGAGGTCATTCGATCGAATGATTTAGGGTCAGTGGTACAGCTGCGTCACGGGATATTCTTTCAACTTTTTCATCCTACCTTCTCATTCACTCCTCTTGACCTTAGAGGTTCAGCCTTACGTATATATATATATCGTGCAAGCAATTCTTGAATATCGGCGGACATCATTGACGTATTTTGTTATGGAAATACAATGTCGATCGAGTAAATAAAAATTCCTTAATAAAGTATTACCTGTCGCAACAATGACTTTGAGATTAAAACCGCGAATTTTAAATGTTGAGTATGTCAATTATTCCTATATAAACCTTTGGTAATTCCTTGAATCTGCGGGTAGCCGCCATTTTGACCTGATTTAGATATATATGTGGGACAGACGATTATTTTTGAATTTCGTAATTTTTTTCTAGTTCACCTACGACACTCGTTACTTAACTAACCGCTATGTTTTTGATTTGAATGATTTTCAATTCTTAGACTACTTTAATGTTTTATATAGATAGATTTATAACGTGTATTTATATGCTGGGAGTTATCGAGTCTTGTCGATTATATTTAAATACTTCAATTAAAGAATAAAGAATATCATGTAGACTCACACGTGTTATACGGTAATGTAGAATTAAAAATATAAATTACTTTTCAATAGGTATATGTAGCACACCTAACGAAATGACCAATATCTTTGTAGCTGCGCAGTTCATCAGTCAAATTTGGTCTTGTCGATATTCCATGAAATTCACGGAAATCGAATAGTAATTGAGACTAATGGAAACGGCTTGATTGGCTCGGTGATAATGATGCTAAATAATTAATTGGCAGTTTAACAGCTAACTCAATCGAAGAACGTAATTTAGTGTTAGAAAATCTATTTTTATATTTGCACCTAAAATATATCATCAACGTGACATTGTCGACTGACAATCATTCTTATGACTTGGATAAATCATTCTTACGATATATTTTATAGATATGAAAATTAATGGCGGCATTAAATCGATGACAGTGTATAGTTTTATAGGAAGTAAAAAAAAAAAATTGGATTACGTCTACGTTGGTTATCTTTTTCATTTTTTCATTAATTTTTTTTTTTTAGTCATTTTTTATCAGAACAGACGAGGATTGTGTGCGCACAGTTTTATGGGATTTAATCCTGACACTCGATATGTAAATATTTTGTAATATATATAGTGTCAGTGACGTAGTCATCGCGTGAAGACACGGCACCCCCTGCTTAATAACAGTGTTTTAATTGCGTACAAGATAAGGCTCGGATCAGATCTTTGTTATTTATGCGGAAGTTGAAGATAGAAGTAAAAATAAAGTCAAATAAATATTTCACTTAAATACTGCAATTTATATAGAAAATAGATGAACTTTTAATTTAATTGATAGGGGGATCTGTCTAAAACGGATTGTCCTTTTTTCTTTTATTTTTATCAGTTATATAAAAAGTACCTTTTATTCGGCGCGAGGAAGGGATTCATTTGTTTCCTTCAATTGTTAGTCGAGCAAAGTGCTTAAAAGTTATATTTGGGCACTGAATGGCCAGAAAATTCAAGATCGTCCTACGGCAAGGAACAAGAGGGAACTTTAATTAAAAGGATTCTGATTAATCAGACAATCACCTTTTTTATTCGGCAAGCTCTTTCTTTTAGCTCTTCAAAATTACCAGCTTCATATTTTATCCCTCGATAATGTATATCTATACTCTTTCCCATATACGTAATAGCATAATTATTCAGAGAATTGTATATCACGTACAACGAAAGTCACCATTAATTGAATCAAAATTGAATTTCTATATTTCACAAATCTTTAATAAATCGTAATTCTACGGAAATTCCTTTTTATTCCTATTACGTAATAACTTCATTCAATTTCCCAAGCATTAGTGGACATTCAAATCGAATCGAAAATCGAGCCAATGATATTAAATGCTATATACTGTGTCCCAAGTATTTCTGTAAAGGTCAAAGGGTTTTGTTACATACAAAATGGTACAAAAAAGTTTTTTTAATGGCAGAGGTTAAAGTTCGCCACAGACAAAGGGATAAGTGAGAAAAGATTGGACAGGCTTTAAAAAAAAAAGGGGTCATCTCGCGACAATAATATCTTATTAACAGTTAAATCGAGAATCAAGAGAAATAAGTCGAATCTACCTATATAATTTTTTAATTCGTTAATTAACGAGCTAATCTGAAATCATATTTTGATTTTCTCCTCTTCGATCAATCTTTTAATGCGATCAAAGATATTTAACTTACATTTTCGAGCAATTACAGATCCTTCTGTAGTTCATCATTTTTTTGGTCTTATTTCACTTTTTCCATTAACCTCATTTTACCACCCACTGTCCCCCGTCCTTCATGGTGTCGATCGTCCTGCACTGTCTACTGCATTCGTTATCGATTTTCAATTCTCCGTAGAAGCTGCAAGATTACGATGTTTCGATCTACGTGTTAATTAGCTTTTCGGACTCGAATACTTTTCATACGATTTAATCGGTACAGTCTACTTCATACGCATACCTACAGAGGTACTTACCAGATTGATGTAGGGTAAACAGAGCGCAAGTCAATTTATAGAGAAAATAAAGGAATCGATTGATTTTATTGCGTCTCCGATACATTTAGAGCTACACTGTACGCACTGTGTGACAGAGGTTACTGTTTATCAAGCCGTCGCGTATCCTGTGAGTTATCATGGTGATTATTTGGAATTATATATTTTTTTTTTTACCAGTGATAAAGTGACGTCAGAGTCGGAGCAGAATTCAATGAGAAAATTGTCAAGGGTATTACGCAAATTTTAATTCTCAAGGGATATTCGACGTTTTATTTAGCTCCGAAACAAGTCGCTAATTTGATACGTACGTAAATTCAATATGGCGGCTTCTCTCTGTATTCTTGTATTTAATTTAAGGCCTACAGTGTACTTGCAAACGAGCGTGACGTCGTTTACTTCGTATTTGCCTTTTGCCTTTTGCCTATCATTATTGATCAATGAGAACCAGCCTTATTTCTTTGGACTTCTATCTGACCCGACAGAGTAGCAGCACCGTGCCACTGCAGGGATTCAGAGCAATGGCGTAGGGGAATATAATATGAAAAAAAATTATTTCTTTTATATCCGTTAGATTCAATTTTATTGTTATATCGTATTACGTATTGATTTTTTTACGTGAATTGCTTATTCGCAGGATAATAAAGCATTGCCGGATACTGCGCTTTTTATAATAAAATGTATAAATAATAAACAAAATTAAATGCGTACGCGTCGCGACGGTTTTATACCTACGCAAATGACACGTGCAGACTTGAAGCGACGCTCGAACGTGAAAAAAAAAAAACAATTATTTTCCGAGAGAACAAAAAATTACTGGACGCTAACTGTCAAGAGGACGACGGCAACTTGAGAGAATGAAAAAATATATATATTTTACCTTCAATCTTCGGACTTGATTTTCGAGCCGAAGAAATTGACAAAAGGGTGCTTCGAATTTTGCATAATTAATAATTACGCTAATTGCTTCTAGGTCACGTTCACTTAACGTGACAAAATTATTTCGTACGTCCAGAACATTAGATTTCTGGGAATCTAATTGAGACGACGAAAAACTTTTATTTTCAATTATAATATTGGCGAAAAATGTAAAAAAAACATTTTTGGATACAATTTTTCCGAGCTCCTCGTTATAATTACAAGCGCTATAATTTACATTACAACGAAAGGTCATATACGATGTAACCCCTTAACTTTCCTTATCTCTCGAAGCTTTTCGATTGTCATAAAGCATCGACGTCGATGACATATATACGTATAGGCGTGACGTCATAGAGCTCTGTACAGTAACGATAAACATCATTTACCTTTCTCCTCAAATATAAATATGCATTAGGTATAGCCGAGCAGCTGATTTTAATAGCGACAAAAAAAAAGACTCAATAATTGTTTTCTCAATGATTGTTCGGAATTAATTATTAGAAATCATTTCGTACCGTATAAAAGAGATACGAGTAACGCCTCAATCAATGCGAATTATCATGATATTTCAAGCAAATACTTCAAAGCAAGTATTATCGATCTAAGCCTTAAAAAACTACGTCGCTACAGTACAAAACTCCAATTACCCAGGTGTGTTACTGATTAAATAAATTCTTCTTTTTTTTTTTCACCATTAAAATACAATTCAATCTTTATTTATTCTCAGGAGTGACAAACCCTCTTCCCAAATATATACATCGAAGTTTCTATAACAAAGCTTTACAGCGAACTGGCGTAAAGAAGTGGCTTTGAACAGTTAGAGAGTTTGGCAGGACTGAGGAAATCGTGGAGAAATGAAATTTCAGCCATTCGAGCAATAATGGCTTAAGAGTGGAAGTAGTAAAACTCTATGAACGTCAGCCCTCTCGTTTATATCCAGGAAATAAGTGCTCTTGGGCATAAAGTTTTCTTTTTATCCCATTTTTTTTTGACATCCCAGCACAAGGTCTACCATTCTTTAAATCAACTTTTTTTCTAAGTTCGTACCGATGCGTCTGCACGTATCATGACTATATCTACTCCACTATACGTATGGCTAAGTATTATACATGCCTTAGGTACGTACAAGTAGAACACGTTGGATTCTGTTCAGACTTAAGAAGACCCTCGCGTTACGTATTCAACCCTTCACAATACTAACAATAAGATGGCGCGAACCCCAATAAATACAGCACGATTGAATTATTATCATTTAATCGTACCGACGGCGATTGTCGTTTTGTCGATAGAATGATTAATTAACGAAACAAGGATTAATTGAATAAATTACTAATCGCTTGTTGTTATCGTATATATATATATATATATATATATAGTCCGTTGCAGGAACATTTATCCTTATTTGTTGGTTAAATAATTTGGTATACCGATAGGCACTGTTTCATGAACTCTCCGGTTTATAGATACACTTCAATACATATATATATCGGTATCTACAGTACACGAAAGACGAGGTAACAACTGCTGTAAGGAAAAGTGCTAAAAGCGGAGCAGTTCTATGACGTAATACGATAACAATATCTTTAAAGTAATAAGGAAGGAGTAAAGGGAATGAGGGGAAGTAATAAAGAATAGCTAGAGAGAGAAGGACGGATCTGAAGTCTCTTATTACATTTTCTTGTTTTACATATAGATGTATGAGAGGGAGAGAGACGGAGCTAGACAGAATGAATTACTAGTCGTCCCCTAAAAGCCATACCAAAACTATCTTCTCTCTCTCTCTCTTTCTGTCTAGATTTTCTATTCTTTTCCACTTTCTCCTTTCGCCTTTTCTTCCTTCCGTTTGCTCCCATGAGTCTGCCACGCTTTTCGGTCGCTTATTGTACACACGCCCTCCTACACAAAGCGTCGAAAGCTCAGTGTCGAAACGTTAAGGCAAAGACTCGCAATGTCTATGCAATTCAGGAGGTCTGTTTTATTGTTGAAGATGCGCCGGGACTTTTGTGATTTACCAGATTTTTCTTACTTTACTTTCAAGTAGATCATCTTTTTATCCCGTAATCCCGAGCTTATATATATATATATATACACTTGTTCCCTATCCCTCTGTAACATATACGACGTCACAGACACTCATTCTCCAGCTTCTCAATCCGTTTGATCTGTTCATTGTGTACTGGCCTGTCGCAAATTCTATTTTACCAATGTAACAAATATTAATCTTTATCAAGCAGAAGATGCCTGCGATCAAGAGAGAAGCCAAAACTATCGCCGAGGCGGGCGAGCTTGCGTCGACCGAATCAAGCCAGAATTTCACTACGACGACGATAAAGACGATAACGAGTCTCGATGAGGAAATTAAAGGCGGTACGAAATAATAAATATATCGTGTAGCGAAGTAATTTTAATTAGATGCAAAGTCCATTTCTCAATACACAATACCACATTTGATTGTACTCGTAGGTTCGACTACGGAGAGCGCACTTACCACCACTGCAAAAAGTTTGGGGGCCAAGATCGAGAATACTGCGACTAAAGCCGCAGCGGAAATGGGAATACCGACATGGGGCTTGGTTGCCATTTTAATAGGTAATTTTTATAATTAAAGATGTCAACTATCCTTCGAGGAACTTTGACACGCGTTAACGTCACTTTTATTAATGTTATTTATTTTAAATATACTTTTTAGTCCTCGGGGTTGCGATCCTCGGTATTTGCTTCTGCTGCATAAGAAGATGCTGCCGCAAGCGGCGTTCGAAGGACGGCAAGAAGGGCCTCAAAGGTGCCGTTGATCTTAAGTCTGTTCAACTTTTGGGCAGTACTTACAAGGACAAGGTACGTACAGTTATTCCTTGGTCGCTTGTAGAGGTTAGGAGTCTTTTTACACGCGTGGAATCCACTTCGATCTGTGCAGGTTCAGCCGGATATGGAGGAGCTTACCGACAATGCTGAAGAACCTGACGAAGCTGAGAGTAAGCACAGCGAGGTTAAGTTAGGAAAGCTTCAGTACAAGGTACGTGCCTGGGATCAAGTGTTAACAAGGTCTTGGATTATTTATCTTATATTTAATTTATTTCAGTTGGAATATGACTTCAATTCGAACAGTCTGGCTGTAACTGTCATTCAGGCAGAGGATCTTCCGGCTCTAGACATGGGTGGTACTTCCGATCCTTACGTCAAGGTGTACCTACTCCCTGATAAGAAGAAGAAATTCGAGACCAAAGTACACAGGAAGACTTTAAGTCCTGTTTTCAATGAGACTTTTACCTTCAAGGTAACGAACACACATTTTTCTTATAAAATATATCTTAATCGATGAAATATTCATGGAGAGTTTTAAACGATACAGTACGGTATAGATTTTGTTATGAGATATTTATTTTTTAGGGTGTTCCCTACGCCGATGCTATGAACAAGACCCTTGTGTTCGCCATCTTTGATTTCGACAGATTCTCTAAACACGATCAGATCGGCGAGGTTAAGGTACCACTTTGTCAGGTCGATCTGGCTCAGACGATCGAGGAATGGCGAGAGTTGCAGAGCGTCGAGGGTGAAGGCGGACAGGTATATAATAATTAAGGAATATCTTTAATCGAGAATAATATTATTAAGGAACCTTTGTAAATTTAATTTTTATTTCTCGTAGGATAACAAACTTGGCGACATTTGTTTCTCATTGCGATACGTACCGACGGCTGGTAAGTTGACAGTAGTAATTTTGGAGGCGAAGAACTTGAAAAAGATGGACGTCGGCGGCTTGTCGGATCCTTACGTGAAGATCGCCCTGATGCAGAACGGAAAGAGACTGAAAAAGAAGAAAACCTCCATTAAGAAATGCACCCTCAATCCTTATTACAACGAATCCTTCACCTTCGAGGTTCCCTTCGAGCAGATACAGGTATAAAATCAAGGAAATACAATTTATATAATTTATAACTGCATTCGTGATAATTATCCTTATCATTTATTACAGAAAGTGCAATTGGTCGTTACCGTTGTGGATTACGATCGTATTGGAACATCGGAACCTATTGGAAAGGTCGTACTGGGTTATAATGCGAGTGGAACAGAGCTCAGACATTGGTCAGACATGTTGGCATCGCCAAGGCGTCCCATTGCCCAATGGCACACGCTTAAGGATCCCGAGGACGGCGACAAGAAGGACTAAACTTGTCCAAGTGTCGCTGGAGGTAAGCGGAGTCCAAAATTTATTTCTATCGGACGACAGGAACAGTAAGGAGAATCTAATACGTTCGTTATCGCATACGTTATACGTTCCATTCATGTTTCAACTGACTGTGACGACGTTGCTTGGCGGGACGTTAACGCGGAACTTTTTACTTTTGTCTTTCAGGAGAATGTCGCGTGAAAATTCGCGAGAACCGAATGAGAAAGGAGGAGAGAAAAAAAAACAAATACTTAGTAGATATTAATAATCTATGATTAAACTAAATAACAATAAATACCAAACAGAAAGATTTAGTATTAACGATATGTTCTCATGGAGTGTAGTGTCTTGTATATATATATATCTACTATACTTCTCTCTGTAGATCCGTAACGTTTAATGATTTCGATATGGCGCCATCTGTTGCGACGGCACGGTACTACAAAGCATTGATGATTTGCCCGATCGTTTCGCAGTCTTTGTATCCTTGCACGTCTTATTCTCTTCGCGCTTTTTCATTATTTGTCTTTTGTTTTCCTTCCGCTTTTCTTTTTCTCTTTTCTTTTTTTTTTTCTCTCGAACGTTCTTCTCTCGACGATCTAATCGCGACGCATCGATTTTCACGAACATGCGCGTTCGGCAACGTAACTCGTTACAATGACGATCTGGATGGATCAGAATTAACGGGGACGCGCGTACAATCATTATCGCTGGATTAATGACTGCGTATTATTTATTTTTGAATGGCGATCGGAGAACTTTTGGAAAAATTAGAAAATTTCGCCGATTTAAACAACTTGTAGATAAATGACATCCCGTTTCCGTGCAAGCGGTCAATGCCTTTGTTCACGGTGTCATCGCTTTTTACGATAATGATTGTAGATTACGTGCTACTTGTACAGGGCAGTCATGTTATTAAAGCAGACAGTCATTCGAAAATCGTGACAATTTGACGAAGTATCGATGACGATGACAAACAAGCGCTATGCAAGTGTCTCAGGAAAATATCCGGTTCTTAATTCCGGTCGAATCGTCATCGAGTATCGATGATTCCTTTCGATCTGACAAAAAAAAAAAATAGTGACCATCGAATCCAAATGACTTCGAATCATCACAGGACAGTTCGCTCCTCCTTGTTTCGCATAAAATTGAACTGTGCGCGAAATCAATGACGTGAACTTGAAAATAAAAAAAAATAAAAAAATTATTGTCATCATTCGATGACAGCCGAGTGGTCTGCTTTAAACGATGATGTCTCCGTAAATCATTATACACGCGTGTATCTATGTATATATGCATACACCGATACATATATACATACGTATACAAATTTTATTAAAAAAAACAGAAAAATTCGTATATTATATTGTACGATGGATATTGTTATTCGACATTGAGATATTCCAAGATCCCTTTCTTTTTTTTTTTTTTTTTTTTCGTTTTTCTAAGTACAACAGGCCTATTCGTTCTTAATTGCATTGCCGATCTTAATTAAAGACCGATTTAACGTCGCGTCACTTCGCAAAACGATCGGCCGAGAATCGCGATCGGGTGGCCTCGGTTTTCACGATCTTATTCAAGTATGCCAGTATCTTCAATTATCTCCAATTCGGGTATTTTTCATGGAATGCCAAATGATTTAGCGTCTATACTACGAATATACTGTATACCGGGTTGACCCGATCCTTTTTTCATATTTTGATCCACCAGATACGTCCTCCTCTCGAAAGATTTTCGTGTTCCTCTCGCGTTCTCCGTTTACGCCGATGGTGTTGATCGGTATGCTTGGGGTCTGTGTAAATAATTCATTTGGATATTTCCAAGTATTCACGTTCCCCCTCATTTCCCCCTTTTTTCATCCTCACGAGATGTTTCGAGTCACTTAAAGAAGATCACGTGCAGATTTCATAAACTCTTGACTTCTTCATTCGTTTCGCCGTACAATACCTGAAATACATACAGGGTGATTCACGGCGAACGGATCGCTCGAAGTTAGCCTGTCCCCGTTAACGATTTACATGGTAAAATCACCTTCGGAACGATACCTTTGTCGTGAACAACCCTATATACGTAGATGTACTATATAAGGTGGTAAATGAAAAAAAATAAAATAATAAAAAATCAAAAAAAAAAAACAACAATTCTTTGAACATAAAACATGTAAATCATGATTATTATTCGATTTAGAAAAAATACCTTGACGTGTCGCGTGTGAAATTTTCCTATGATATCTGCGCTCTAAATAAAGTCTCGATGTATCGACTGTATCCAATTCGAACAAGATACATATTTATTATTAGTATTGCTGTTGTTATTATTATTATTATTATTACCTTTTCTTTTTTTTTTTAAAGACTAGCCAAATTTTCAACGCTCGCATTTTGCTTCGCCTTTCAAAGACATTTTTACAGGACTTCGTGTTCCTCCTGTTCGCATGAATTTCACGGACTCTCTAATCTATCCTGGATATAGTTGTTCCACGTGTTGTTTATCCATATAAAAAAATATACGGGTCTCGAACGCTTTATCATTAAACGTAATCCAAATTGCGATTCGAATAATTTCGGCAATCTTCCTGTGTCCTTTGTAACTCTATTGGGTACGAGGAAGTAATCGAGTATCGGTGAGATTCGAAGGAAAGAAAGAGGGAACAGAGAGGCCGAAGAAAACACGAAGTAATAAAGGATAATGAAAAGAAAAAAAAAAAAAAAGAAAAGAAAAAGAAATTCACTTATTAACGTTCGCTGTTATAATATCGTACCAATCGGTTGACGAATTTCTTCGACTTAACCTCCTTCGCTCTTATCGTATTCTCGTGACTCACGATAATCGTGAGCGAATTTTGTAGAAAAATGTCCGACTGTAAAAAAAAATCTTGTTAATATTTTCTCCTGTCATTCTTTTGTTTTTCTTGTTTGCTTTTATTTTTTATTTGTTTCTTTACGAGAAAAAGATATATATTAAATCGGACGCGGAACGAGGACGAACGTTTAATTTGTTTCTCGGCTGATTATACAAATAAGAAAGGAAATCGATAACATTATATATATATTATATATATATATATATATTATTACTATATATATATATAAATATATAGTAATGTGCAATTTAGTATATATTATAATAATTAAATAACGATCGCAGTAACATAGCAGCGATCCTATAGACGATCGTAAGTTTAGCGGACGCAGATTCTAGGAGCTTAGGTTAGTTTAGTCAAGCGAACACCAGGTGTCGTTATTTCAAATTTCCGGGGCGTTTACTACATTAAACTTAAAGTCTTCTACGTCTCGCAGATACGATCGAGATGGATCAATTATTATCGCGCACGATCACCGTCCAAATCGATCTATATCAAGGTGGGCACCTCGATCCATATCATTCCTTTAGTTTTACCAATGAAAGCAAATTTCTCACGGGCCACACACGTAACTATCTGCGAAATCGTTTAAAGCGACTTCGCGCGGGAAATTCGAAATGACGATTCGTCAACAACCACTCAAAAGCTCTCTCATTGTAACTTTCGGTTCTATCGTTTTCGTCAGGACCAATTATCGTAAATGATTACGAGTAGCATGTCGTCATCATGTTATATGCAGCATTGTACTTAAAAAAAAAAAAAAAAAAAAAATGATAAGAGAAAAGAATGAGATTAAAAAGCGAACGAACACACGTAAAGTGACGTTATAATATGTAATCGTTAAATTAGTGAGGCGACGATCGCGTCGCGATGCCGATCGATCCGTGTCGATGCGACGCTTAATTAATTACGTGTGTTAAAAGAACTTTTGCATGGTTAAATAAAAAAAACCAAGTAACAGCATTCGACTTCATGCTGGATAGTATTGAATAATAATAATAATAATAATAATAAATATATTAATCAGTCGATTATCAATGTATTTTGCAAAAGACACTTTTGTTCCGGCATATTTTTCTTCTTTCCCATACGTCATTCAATATGTATGTACTTAATTTACAAAGTACGTAAGGTCACGCAGCTTATAACAAAAATCGTCACACTCATGTTACGTCCATTGCGAATAAAATAAAGAGCCGATGCGTAAAATAATTTAAAAAGAATAAAGAAATTATACAGGACATCAGGCGTGAACGCGTGTACAAATGTACAAGATGTTTCGCGATACACCAAAGCATACATACATACATATATATATATATATATATAGTGCCTTTCATTGCTTTGAAAATATTGTTTTCTCTGGGCTAGCGGAACCGTCGCGTTTAGGACGTATCGATCGGCAGCGCGTTATTCCCATATATTATATTAAAGTTTAGCTAATGCGTGTAGAACGGCATAAAAGTAATCGGCGTGTAACGAGACTATTTATTATTATCATTAATCATCACTAGGGACACGTCCATAGCGGGAATAATTGAACGATTAGAATGACATTGAGTATCGTGATTATTTATAGGATTGAATCGATGGTTATTTTAGTGAGTACGCGTGACGTCATGTCGTCATGACGTCATGATCTAATTAATGACGGAACGACGACGATACGACGATCGAAGCAATTGATACGAGCTAAGGAGGGGACGCTTCGTGCGTTATTAGATTCTTTAGATACGATATGGGAGTTAAGGAGAAAGGAAAGAGACGAAGAATTTATTGATATGAAAACGAACGATTGCAAATGGCGGATAACGAGTGACGTTAACGATCGATTCAATAAGGGAGCACGCTCGGAAGATTTTGGTGCGTTGAGTTTTAATATATATACCAAGGATCACTTTCAGTCATTCATTCACTAATTCATAATACATACACCGCGTGCCTAAAAACCTTGATGCCTGTGGCTTCTGCGAACGAAAGAAGCGTCACGCTTTTTGCAAGTCATCGAGAAGGAAGCGTGGGCGATGATTTGTCATTCGGCGATCATCACGACGAAGAACGCGGCGAAGAGTATCGTCTGCGGATAACGCTTTTTTTTCTCTTTTTCTTTTTCTTTCTATTCCTTTAACGTTCCTTCACCGATCGGTATTCTTCGGCTAAGATCGTTTTTCGATCTTGTTTACGTGACGAGTCATGATATTCATTGATGACGACACATGACATCCAAGCGTGCCACCCAGTAGAAACGAAAAGAGACATTCAAGAGCTATCGGTACGCGATGAACGAACACGTCGGGACGATAAAAAATGACGAATCGTAAATAAATAAAAAAAAAAGATCTCAAGGAGTGAGAAAAATAATCAATTTCCATATAAAATAGAATTTTATTTTAATCAAAGATATATAATGAACACCCCTACGGTCTATCAACACCATTCTTACGAGCATGCTCTATTGAAGCTACTTTGAGCTACTACGCAAAACGTCTCCCTTGTGTTTTCGGGTATAATAAAGAGACAAGAAAATAAATCGATAAGACTAATCATTAATCATTTAACTACTGTGTAATCGATTGTTAATATTTAATTAGCTATTCACGACTTGTCGACGGATCACGAATTGTCCATTAAAGACAATGGGAATGACGTAGCACACGAATCATGTAAATAATAAGAGTGTTTGTAAAGCTTTTTTGTTTTGTCAAAGTGCGTGCATATATGCATTATTATTATTATTATTATTATTATTATAGATACCGACGTAAATTGCATCACACGTTTAATATCGTTAGCGCTTCGATACGACGATCAACGCGTTTTTTGCACATCACCTTTCGTATTTCGCGGGAAAACGGAACGACGTCTCGACGCTTTGAAAATATGCCCTGATAATAAAGTATGCGAATATTTACAGCTTAAGCTTCGCTCGATGTTTGAATAATGGACTTTTCGTAATGGCGGAAGATTCTTTTGAATTTTGCGACATCGTAAAAGGTTCGCAATTACTTCCGGTGACGCGAACGAGACGTCGTTTTATTTCACGATGAAACGTGCTATTATATATATATATATATATATATATTGTATATTTAATTACAGATTTATATATATATATATATATATATATAAATCTATAATTAAAATTGGAATATGACGTGCGATTAGTTTTCATGAGAATAGTCTAATCTAACCGTAGTATCTGCGTTCTTTATTGTAAGATATAAATGAGAGAAAAAAAAAAGTGTTTGTTCCTAGATGCATTACCTATGAAAAATTCCGTGACGATATTTTGCCACGGTCCGGCCATATTGTTCGGGAATCGGATTATCGTCAGGATTTAGCCCCGACGTAGGTCATCGTCATTGCGACGAGGTTAAAGGTTACCGAGCTTTACGATCGGACTTGTATTTCCTGAAACATGGACTCGAGGAGAAACGTGTAAAATTGACTCAAGTCACTTAAAAGAAAAAAAAAGGACCCTGAAAAGCCTGCAGCTTATGAAAATAAAAAAATGAGGATGTATCGATAACTTGTAATCACTTCATTATATGAATATATATATATATACATATATGTGTATATATATATCAATAACGATTATTGCGACAATGTATTGTAAATCCATAGAAGTTATTATTATATCGTAATTATTATGTAATAAATATTGTTGTTAACATAAACTGTCGATGCATTTCTTTTTACGTGTCCTTTTTATGCCTTTTCCTTTCGTAGCCGTCGGGTAAGTTCTGCGTGAGACGTGCAGTAAATTTTTAGAGTAAAAGATATTTTCGATGAAGTTTCACGCTGGTTCCACAGGATTCCGTCAGAGAGCGTTAAGGAGCTGCATTAGTTCGGGTAAATTCCGGTAGGCGGCGCTGTGAGTCATTTCTAAACGAAAAATGTAGTACTGCCAAGTTTGACAAGAGGCGAAGACACGATGGTAACGATATAAAATTAAAAAAAAACAAAAAAACTTTATTAAATAACTCTAGAATAGAAAGTGAGCGCAAAGTGATATTGTCTAATTTAATATGAATCGATACGTTTTATCCTATAGGAAGTCTGACTATTCTATTATGATATTGATGAGCTGCTTCAGCAGACTTAATACTGGCGGTAGTACGATCGCTTCCTGTTTGTCGTTCGCAATTTTCTTCCTGGAAGGCCTCTGGCGTATGGTTTGCGTGCGTTTGTTGACAGATAAAAGATTCCTCGAGCGCTAAATCAATAAAAGACGTTTATTCAGGATATCTTTATGAATAATAAAAATAAATTGACTGACAATAATCAATGGATCATTCATGAAAAGAAAAGTACAGTAGACTTACGTGTGTGGGGTATCCTCGCCCATTATGACGTACTCGTGTTCCTCTGGGCTGCACCAGCCTATCAGATAGGAAAAGAGATTTCCACATGGTGCAGCCCAGAATCCAAGTTTCGTGGTAATCGACTCGATGTAATAAGGTGTCACCTTCGTGTGGTCGCAGGACAAAGTTTCTGCAAAATTGCAAATTTTTCAGTTCATTCGTATATCTATGAAGTGTTTTTTTTAAATATAAAAGCAACGTGAACAAATGAAAAAAAAAGTCTTTTACGTAGCAGAGAGGCTGTTGCACATCCGGGCTGACTCGATCCACCATTTACATAAAAATCTGCATGGCCATTTGGACCCCACTGACCAAGAATACCAGCACCTGTGTGGATCACGTCTACAAAATGAGCATCTGTCTCATCTAAATCTCTGGACCTATTTCCATTCATATAAAAGAAAATCGTCGGATCCAATCCTGAAAGGATTATCAAAGGATTGGTACCATTTTTGGAAATATAAAGAAAAATTACTGTGTTGATCAACAGATGAAAACTTTTTTTTCCGATTTATTACCAGTTATACGACCCAACTTATCATCCGGTAAGTAATTCGCTACGAGACCTGCTATATGAGCACCAACGCTATAACCCAGGACGTGCATACTCGATACCGATGTGCCACGAGGATGATCCCTCAGGTATCTTATTAATTGTGCAATACATTGCGAACAGAAATCAGGACCCCATTGTATCTGCGATAAACATGGCTCCCGTACCAGCGAGCCGTAATCGACGATTATTATATTGTAATCGCCTCGAGTAAAGTACGCTGAAATCGAAAGTGGGACAGAGATGATTATAAAGTCTGTATAATAAATATACCCATAACTTGACTATTAATAAAATCATTACAAGATAGGATGCGTGTGACACAATCGTCAATCCGTTTTGCAATTAAAAGTATAGGCCTAATCGAATAGTCCTTGAATAATTTTAATGAAATTCTGTATTTTCCCAATAGATATGAATTTCAAATTAATTTGTTTTTTTTTTTTTGTTTTTCGTTTTTTCTTTACCATTTCGTAAGTCCGTACTAGGCGCTAGATTTCTTCCACCGCCAAAACCGTGTACGATGATCTTCGTTGGGTTGGATTTATCGAAATTCGAATATTCCAAAGAATCGTATCGCAGTACGTTAAGTAATTCTGGATCCTTTTGAGTTTTTCTGAAAATTTTCACAATTTCCAGAAATTATCTTTCACTATTTTCTACGCGGAAAATCTTTAATAGAAACTTCATTTCCGTATTTCTTATTTAACGTAAGCGCGCGCGCGCGTATCCGTATACGAAGGAACGTATGTAGTAATGATATGTGTTCGTACGTGATGGGAATATGGAAGTTTAGGCTCGTGAGGTGCAGCAACTCGTTTTATACGTCAAGGAGAAAGGTGGAACCTAGAATTGAGGTCACTTTCGGTAGAAAACGAAATGATCATGATCTTGAAAATAAAAGTTTCGAACTGAAGTCTGGGTTACACGTAGGCAATGGTGACTGGGACTTTTTAATTTTATATAAACTTCCACAGAACCATGTGATAGCAATAATATTAAAAAAAAAAATAATCCTCATAAATCATAACCTTGACAATTTATTATAACTTGTAAATTTTCGTACTAAGAATTATTAAAAAAACAAAATTAATAAATACATACCTGGTGTACAGATAAAATTCAATCTGAGGATGAGGACAGACGAATGGCGGCTTTGCGCAGGACGTACTGTTAAAGAGATCCTTTAAAGTCTTATTCTGCCCATTTACTACATCCCAGCTGAGTGATAACGTTATCAACATTGAAATTATCCGATAACCTTTTCTCTCCATCACCTGCGGATTCTTGACGTTAGCGTCTTCACGTAAGTTTCTCGAGCTACTACAGTTTTCTAACAAGTGTACGATAAAGAGAGTCCAGTATAAGCGAGGGACACTGTCATTAGAAATATACGAAGTGCAGGTCGTGTAGTCTCATTGGACTGAAAAGAAAAAAAGATAAAGATTGAGATAAAAGTAGGTGAAGGTTGTGGTAGACGATGAATTAATTTTTTTTTTTTTTTTTCCACTATAAATAATCACAATATACCGATCGCTCCTATTACGTATCCACGTACCCTAATAATAAACTATCACTCCATACTGCATTCCACGCTTTAACGCACATCGCATATACACCGCTATAGGCGCGCAAACAACTTTTGAAACATCCCAGTAACGTGACTACAGTAACATTTCAATACCATACGTAGTACACGCACGTATTTTCGAAAGGTTCACTCGGCAATTTTAATCGTGTTATCCTTGACCACCCAAGTCCCAAACATACGAAAGACTGAATTAAATGAAGAATATTTTATATCGCGTATTTTTAATAAATTCCACGCGATATTTGTCGCCAACGATTATTATTTATGGAATAATATTTTTCTTTGTTCGTATTAAAAAAAAAGAAATTCTTTTTTTCTCATTCAAATATTTTCTGATTAAACAGGCTATTTTCGATACTACGTACAATCGGTTTAGACGTAGAGATTTATTTGCCTCTTTTTTTCTTTTTCATATAGTTAAAAGAATTTATTTCACTCTCTCTCTCATGGATCAACTGACTCGCGCACAAGTTGTCTGACCATCTTCAATCGATTTTACTTACTGTACTGCAAGAGACGATCGAGATGGTAGGAAAGTGGTTGTCCCACGACAGTGACCGCCATCTCTCCCATTCATCGACTTTATGATGATATAATATTGAATGCAGAGATGAAAAATCGGTAAAAGCGATTCCCACTGCTTATCCGATTGCAAAATGCAGACTCATCGGGATCTACAGAGAATTTAGAAAGTCGTTAACGTACGTTTATATGAGGCACGCATGTGGCTGCGTGACCGACTATCTCGAATGGCTATGTTTACCGTGGCGATTTACTCCTTGCATGTGCACTGTAGTCGTAACTGCAAATTATCATTACCAAATTGCGGAACGATATAGGAAATAGGTAGTGGTATGCCGGAAAATGAAACTATCCTGTAATAAAAAAGTACACTGCACCGTAAGACTTGAATAATTCTTGTTTATTTATTATGACGGTTTTTTTTGTTATACTCGTCAAATTATTAATTAACAATTACTATCATTTTATACGGTTGCGATATACGAACCTCATATAGGTCTGTTCTGGTCATAACGACTAGTGTGAAAGTGACTGTGTTTAGTTTCAAGGCTGATCGACTAAAAGAAAATATAAGACTGTACAAGGTGTTTGCAGTAATTATTTATATTTTTTTTTTTTATTATATGAAACTCGTAACGTGTGATTTTTATTTTTATTTTAATTACTTTCTTATTATTTTTTAATTACAGTGGGACTTTCGTAATTTGAAATTCTATAAGTCAAAAACCTCTATGAGACTGTGGATCTTTTTTTTATTCCATGATTTTGATCGCTGTATCGCTTACAAAAATCTCGATAGGTCGATACTTCGATATCTCGAAGCATATTTCGTTTCTCTCGAAGTTCGAGTTATCGAAGCTCTACTTTATCCAAGCGATACCAAGGACGTGGGTCAGTAATGACGGATAACGTGAACGTTGAGAGAAATTTTGAAAAGATTGGCTTACACTTTATTGTCAATAGTCATCAGTATTTCTTCATAAGTATCATTACATAATACACTCACGTTACAATATACATACATATTTTACATAATTATTCATATAATTTATTTATTTAACAAACCAGACGACACCGGCGTGTAACAATTATTATCGTTCTAATCTGCGACTATCGATACGTAACAGGCGTGTTATCGATGGATAGCACAGAATCGATAACTATACACGATTATCGATAATCTCAGTGAAACTAAACAGTACAAGGATTTGAGAATAATGACGAATAAAATGACGTTTCCAAAATTTCAATAATCGAGCCTCACGCGTCGCTTCTAATGCTCGTTATATTTTTTTTCGGATATATACTTTCATGTTTTTTTTTCTTCAATTTTTTTTTTTTTCTTTCTTTCTTTTCTTTCAATTATTCCGAAAATCCCAATCTCACGTATGCCTCAAATACAGTATACAGATTTAACAGCGAACTCATTTCCTTTCCATTACTTTTTTAGTTTTCTAATTTTGGTATTATCCAAATTGCTACGCGTTCCAATTCTTTCTCAAAGATTATTATTCGTAGTTTTCACACGAAAACACGTAATCACGTAACTTTTATTCACCATACGGTACTGCACCGAACGAGAGGGTAACTATAGACACACGTACGCATGTATTATATAATACAGCTAGTATTTCGAAAGTTTTAAATAAATTATACTGCAAATATATAGATATATGTATATTTGCAAACACAAAAATATATCACACCGAACATCAAGAGAACGTGAAATATTTTCGTGAGCTCAAATTTTTCGTTCGTCGATACTTTTTGTTTTTCCATATAATTTTCATTACTCGAAATACCGTCTCGCGTCGGTGCAACGTTGGATCGTAAAATTCGAAATATCTAAAATCACAACGCAAGTTCATTCGTAGGTTATCGATGATCTTAAAGTTCGATATACTCAATAATGATGATACCTAATGACAAGCCATTCAAAGCTTATTGCAATAACATTTATATAATTTTAATATAGGGCCATTTTCTATTTTTACGCGAATAAGGCAGACATTTTCGTCTAACCAAAACGATTCTTGCGATTTTCAAAGTCGCCGTGTAAAATTTTTGGTATATTTGACTTTCAATGAATCAGGACTGTTTTCGTTCGATACGATTTGGAAAATTATTTTTAAAAATAATGATCTGGAACGGGTTTAAGGTTAATGGTAAAAGGTAAAAATGGAATTTGAATTGATTTTGAAAAGTCACCCAAAACTCATGGCGCTTTGAAAATCATAAAAATCGTGCCGCGTTTCGATCTGATATATATATATATGTATATATATGTATGTATATATATTTATATATACATAAATTTACGTGTATATATATATTATACATAATATACTTTCCGATTTTACTATTATTATTGTCCTTACAACATATTACTTTCATTCGTTTAATTACTTTCTTTGTTATTGTCGATATATTAATTGATACACTTTCGTAAATATATATTTGCTTGGATTCTTCCTTGACTCAACGATTATTCGTTTTTCTTTCTTTCTGTTTCTTTTTTTCTTTTTTTTTTTTTAATATACGTTCGAAAATGTACAGGTAACGACATCTACGAATGTGTTCATTTATATATATATATATATTTTGTATGTATATAATATATACATATCGATTGATATATGTATATAAGATATATATTTTCGAAAATGGTTCGTTTAATATAATAAATATTTTTGTCCGTTGCCGATTTTTAATTATCTTCAGACGCTAAAGTAAAACTTTGACGAAAAATTTGACGAGAACGTTAATCGTTTTTTTCGAAATTCGTGCACGGGACAAAGAGAATTGAAAAATAAAATTCAAAACTTAATATAAATATATGAACCAGATGCGCCGTATACGAAATATCGAGTCTGACAAAGACATGAATTTAAATAATAATTTTCAAAAATCCGACCTTTTACACCATTTTTCCAAATTTTCTCACTGCAAGAATATTCACTTTGAAAATTTCTCTTTCTACCCTGATACGAAAGTCAAAAGTTATGCGACACGAATTATACTAAACACCTCGACATCTATGCACGTAATTTTCAAATCCCACAGTAAAGTATCCGATTGATGGATGAAAAAATTCTCTATACTAGATACGGCATAACGTCAACCACTTAATGCGCTTTAAATTACGTCATTCGCGCTCAAATATCGCAAGTCAATTTTTCTTCGAGATTCCCGCTTTTTCCCGCAATTATTTTCCAAATCCAAAATACGATTTCACCGATCCAGTTGCAATGGATCATTTTCAAAAGACAATAATACTCCTCGTAGATCGCGATACAAGTACTTGTTGAAATTCCGAATTTCAAAAAAAAAAAAAAAACAGATTGGAAAAGCAACGTACTCGTTACCTATAAGAAACGCCTGCGTCTATTTTATAATTCTTTAAATATACAAAAAAAATAATAATAATTTTAATTACTCTAGTATATAGCAGCTAACGTACGTATATATATTTTAAAAATTCCACAACCATACGTTTCCTTCTCGAAACTTGCCCGTGCATCAGAGAACATGTAAGTATCATTGTAGTATACATACAAGTATGTACATAAGTAAAAATAAAAACAAAATTGCCTCTAAAAATGACAACAACAACAAAAAAAGAACAATACATGCTTTCGCTTTGCTACTTTTTAAGCAGCTTATATATATATATATATATATAATCTGCGGCCGCATAAAATTCTCCTACCATAAAGCTAATAATAATTATAATATTATACGGGGTGTCTCTTATTAAACGCGAGGAACGGTATTGCGTATAATTACTGTTGAGCATGTATCTCTGTTTAACGCGATTTTTCGACAAAAATTCTTACAGACCTTGTTCCTCGTCTTCCACAACACCCCGTAGACATTTGTTTATTGTCGTTAATTATTATTGTAATTATTACAAATACATCAATATTATTGTTCGAACAGCATTAGAACTTAGTCTAGATATCTGTATAATGATTATATAATCAATAGAACATCTCGAGTTCGATCCATATTGGTTTTTTCAATAATAACACGTGAATAATAACATTAGGCCAGTCACTACTCCAATATAATAATAAATATATATACCCTTTTGCGTAATATTTATCCTGTACGTATATAAGGACGAGTCAACGTCCCCTCGAATCATCGAAACGAATAAAAGTCAAGAGAAAAATACGACAAACAATTGCATAACCCTTTTATCTGTCGATGCGCCTGAATCTATTACGTCCGTATAAATACGTACTATGGTATTACGTCACACAGAGTTACCGCAAATGAATTATAGGTTCCTCGTGGAAAATACCTAATCCGTGACTCGCTTTTAATTACCTGCCAAAGATTGCCTGAAACTTTTTAACAACGTGACGGATAACGCATTAAAAATAGATAACAAAATAAAATTAGCCATAAACAATTATTTAATCAATATATATATATATTATTGACTGTCTATTTTACATTAGTACCGGCTATTATTAAATATATTAATATATTAATATATATATTAACAGCCGGTACTAATGTAAAATAGACAGTCAATAATTATAATAACAGCATTAAATAGTAATAAGTGATACACAAAGGATATACGCCCCCTCCCCACCCTGCCACCACGATAAATAATTAATTGTATCACGATCAAAGCAAAGTGACTTGGATTTCTTTTGTTTTTCATTAAAATATATATGACTTTCGAACAATCTGGATCATTGCTCGCGACAATAGGTACGTACGTCAATAAAATATTGCAATTACCGAATTTAACGCGTGTAATACTTATTGTATATCTAATACACCGGTTCGGCAAAACATTATTGTCGGCCTTAATTATTATATATTAATGACGAGAATTGTTCGCGATTATCTTTCGCGAGTTATGAAAAATTCAAAATGACTTCGCCAATCGCTCGAAACATTGAAAAGAAACGGTAAAACTTATAACAACGCGCAATCTTACTGCAGACTAAGATTTGAACGAGGCATAGAAATATCTGAGAAGCAACAATGCTCAATTGGCTAATCAGAATCTATTGTCACGCATAAATTAATAATTTAATGGCTGGCTATACGCGATACGTAGTAATAAAACACGATAGATCGAATGCGTCATTTTTGACATTGACAGTGACGTGTATCAATAATAATATAATAGATATATGTATACATATACATATATATATTAATTCATTTATATATCTATAATATGTATATTAAGAATTTCGTTATATAGATTTTATAATAATAATAATAATAATTTCTTAATTTTTTTCACACTCTCTTCCCCCTTTTTCTCTCCTTTCTATCTCTTATCCTTCTTCGTCCGCTTAAAAGGTCTCGCGCAAATTGACTAAATTTTCGTGAATCTCGAGCATCAACGTAAATGGTAGCTGCACGATAATTTACATCATAAATGTTTCCTCACGAATCTCCTGGCTCTCGTTTCAAATCGCAATTGCGCAACGTTAATTTAGCGCGAAAAATGAAATCACAAGTCTTGGGGTACGTTCCGAAATTTACTGTCAGTAGTGCCAAGGACGTTGCATCTTACATCTATTGGATGCTGGTAAATAGAGATGCAACGATATTCATAGTACCTATGACAGTCAATTTCGAAACGTATCCTTAGATGCCTGGAAAAGAGTTTTTTTTTTCTCTTTTTTCTCACGTTTCCTTCCACTCTTTTTGTATTGTCAGGCGATGCAACGAGGCACCCGATTCGATTCAAAGAATATTTATTATTATCGTATCCTTAGATACCTGGAAAAGAGTTTTTTTTTTCTCTTTTTTCTCACGTTTCCTTCCACTCTCTTTGTATTGTCAGGCGATGCAACGAGGCACCCGATTCGATTCAAAGAATATTTATTATTATACGTATGTATATATCCGTCTTCTAAGTTTTGCACTTAATCGCGATAATTTTGCTTTTACTTTCATTGAATAGGCTTTACACTTACAATGCTAATACTTTCGTTATTTTCTTGTTCTGTTTTTTTTTTTTTCTTTGTATCACTTTCATGTCCAAGTAGTATTTCTTGCGTCACGCTTTCCTCTGGACTTTTGGCGCGTTTGAAGTTATCCCGTACCCGAGTATCTTAAGTTACTAATCGTGATCATTTTATACTTTCATTGATTTCCTTTCTTTTTTTTTTTTTTATGTAAATCATCATTCGAATTGGACTGTCGTATCTATAGTCTCGTAAGTATATATATATAGCTCGTATGTAGTACCGATCTAGATTTGTTTATGTCTCAAAAATGTACACGCCTATTTCTTTTTCTCTCTTTCTTTCTCTCATGCAACCGATCAATTTTCTTATTCATTTGGCTTTTTCTTTTTCTTCTTTTAACGTATCCTTTATTGCTATTTTTCTTCAAACGTCGCGATCCGATTCGTCGATTCCTTTTAGACGACACAAAGATACCTAAAAGTCTCAGTCAATGGCGCCGAGTGTACAGCTTGCAGGGCAAATCACACGCTACGACGATCCAGTTTAATCTGGATGCTCCGTAATTTATTATTATTATTGTCTCGGGCGTTTTGGAAAATTATTGTCAATAACGACCCCTTTGTTACTTTCGAGATGAATAAATAGTTATTACTTTTCTTTGCTTATTATCGTATAGTTTTTTTTCTTCCTTTCTTTTTTTTTTTTTGTAAATTGAGAAAAAAAATGTCCTGTCGTTCCTCAACGATATTACTGAGCGATCGTTTATCCGTTTAAATGGTCGCTCGAGATACGTTGTTATTGTCAATAATTATGTTTTCGCACGACTTCCGTTATAGCTGATTCAAAAAGGGAACGACACTCCCGGTTTCGACTTTTCTAGAATGTGAAAGTGCAAAAAGCAGAGAAATGCATAATTAACACTGCACGGAGAAAGTTACGTAGCTTCAGAGAAATTCTCTTTGACGCAATTCCGTTCTGTACATATCGACGGGTTTGCCTCCTGGTAGCTCTAATTATTTTCCATGCAGACTAATTGCGTTAATTCCATGTATATAAAAATATTACCAATTAGTTGTAATCAATGACGTGGGAATCAATTGTTGTTATTTCCCACATAACAATGGAAGTGCGTATCGCGTTCATTATACTACTGGTCTCATTATTCCTTATAGAGAGATCCGGCACTATTTCCTGTCCTCTTAGGTATTATTGTCGTACAGAGAGAAACGTTTCCAGAATCGTGCAAGATAACGGGACTCAAATTTCAGATCATTTTATTCCCTATTTTTTGCTTTACCTGTGGCTCAGACTCTTGTTTAGTCCTACTGTAAAGTAGTAGTAGTATATATATATATACACTATATGTAAAACGAATTGAAGACTGATAAAAAATTGTATAATCGTAGGAGCGTCAAGGTTAAATATTTTAAAAAAAAAACAATAACGCAGTAAAGTATCCAAAAACTCTTGTCATTGGTCCGTTTTTGATCTTGTACGATAATGGAGCACGTTACCGACTTACCTCGTTAAATCGGATCTAACGATCTGAAGATCTAACTTAGTTCCACTGTTGATTCTGCATTACGTCATGCGTATAGTCGTCCCTGGCTGGCGGCTGAACTAAAGAAGCATTGATGTCGCTGACAAATGGATTCGTCGAATGGAATGGATTATTTGAATTGTTTTCCGTGGATCCATAATTAATGATCTGGCCTTTATCTTCTTGAGACTGTAGATGATAACCTGCGGACTGCGGGTAATCGTTCTGGTCATTGTTATCTCCTTCAAGAGACGGTCGCTTCTGTAAGGAGAAATAGGTTTTGAAGAAAAGTTTTTGTTTAAAAAGCTCCTAATGAAAAATTGTAATAAAATTAAAAGTAGACTTACGATAAATTCGGACTGAGCAATCATTGGCGGTGGTGGAACGGGCGGTTTGGTTTGACCCAGGTCATCAAGAGGATTCCAACTTTTTTGTTCCTCCAAAGTAGGCTCGGCCCAGGGTTGCAACTCACCGGAACAAAATATCGCGTAGAAGGTGACACCAAAGAAATGCACGCAGGCTGCCATGATAAAAACATTTCTCCAGCTGTATGCATCCTGTTTCAATGATAACGTATATTATAGAACCATTGAACTTGATAAGAAAAGCGTGATTAAGAATAAAAAAACGGATAAAAGTAAGAAATATAAAAGTTCGACTGATAATGTACCTTGTTCCTTGTAATGTTCTCGACAAAGAAAGGAACAAGAAGACCAGCAATGGTACCAATTCCATTAGACATGCCCATCAGGATACTAGCGTATCTCGGTGCGATATCCAAGTGATTAACATTGAAACCGGAAATGGCAAACCCACTGCACGCCACGCCGATAGCCAATGCGATCGTAGCAGCAGTTCCGTTCTTATGCACAGTAGCATTGGCTACAACCAGGAAGAAAATCGCCTCCATTCCAAATCCACCGCAATTGAAAAGTTTTCTAACGTTGGTAGTCGACATGATACCACGTTTTCTCAAGTGATCAGCTAACAGTCCACCGCAAGGTACAATAGTGGTCATTAATAAGTGTGGTAACGATCCAATGACACCTGTCTGTAAATGATACTCTGATTAGATAACAATTAATCGAGTGAATTTTTCGGTAAATTATTTCAAAAACACTTTGGTACCTCGACCAGTGGCATATTAAATGACTCGTGCATGAATCTAGCTTGGAAGAGTACCAACAAATAGAAATTCCATGAACGACAAAAATTTGCGACAATTATTGCGTAGACTGGCATGGACGTGAGGAACTTCCGCCAGGGGGTTGTTGCAAAGGTTGGCATGGGTATCTGAGCCTGAGCTTGTCCAAGAGAGTCTTCTATGTATCTCAATTCTCGTGCAGAGATACAGGGGTGCTTAGACGGTTTTTCAAATGTCAACCATAGCCAAAATCCATACCAGATTATACCGCAAACGCCTAAATCATTATAAAAATTAGTTTCAAGAAGATACAAATACGAAAAGTCATTGCTGAGCTTACCGTAAAAATAAAATGACGCTGTCCAGCCGAACCATTGACTGAGATAACCAGAAAGAGGCATCCCTATAACGACAGCTGCGTATGATCCACAAAATGCCATTGTTGCCAATCGTGATCTTTCTAAAGGCGGTGCCCAAAATTTCCAAATACCATGACACGCAGGATACGTTACACCCTGATTTGAAGAAAAAAAAAAGGAAATTTTCTTTTTATTTTATTTCATTATTTTCGAATTGTCATTGACTTACCTCGGCTAGTCCTTTGCAGACTTGAACGCACATGTCGACTACTGGATCGATTGTCAGTGCTCCGGGTACTAAGAGATTGAGAAAGGACGAAGCTGCTATGGCTGCACCGAATATCCTATTCGCAGGATACAAGGATGCTAGGAAACCACCTGGTACCTGGGTGACCAGGTATCCCCAAAAGAATGACGAGTCAAGGGCACTTTCCGTTGCGATCGTCCAATTGAATCTGAGACTATCATTTTTTTTCACATTTTTCATTACCAGTTTTGCCATACCCATGTTACACCTCATTCCAAATGAAATGACGAACCCTGTAATAACATGATTTTTTTTTATCATTTTTTTTTGTTAACATACTACATTACATAACATGTAGATCTATTCATAAACTTTGAACCGACCCAAACAAGCCAGCACTGCAATCGTGTATCTTTTCGATAGACATGGACACTCGGGCAGACAGTAAGTGTCGATATGACGTAACGGAGGTCTTTCCGGTTCCGGTAGAGAATCGAATGAACCCTGCGCGCTGTATCCTCTCTCATCTTCGAATCCTTTGTTATCTCTAATTCCTTGATTAGGCGGCAATTCAAATTCTTCGTAACCCGTATTGCTTCGTCTGAGTCTATAATCGTGAATTCGACAAGAATTATTACGTCGTCTCAAACATATGCAAAGTTCTAATATATTTTAATTATATAACGAAAGCCACAATCCTTTACTAGGAATAATCGTGACGTATTATATCTTATAACAAGATTTAAATACAATTCTGTATATATAACTTACCGAGCAAGTTTTTGCGAGGCTTTCAACTTTATGGAATCGAAAGCCACAAGACCCGCCGTCGCGAATCCGGACATTTTCCAATTATTGGGGTTGCTTCAGGGTTTCTATGGTTGCTGTTAGCTTGCAGCCCCTAAAATTTACACCCTCTCTATTATCAACGGGTATATCGTTACAGGCACGCAGCATCTCAAATCGTTAAGGATACATGTAAATCTTTTTTTTTCTCTTGTTTTCAGAGCACCCTTCGTTATCCTACCAAGAACAAGTAATCCTCCACCTTTTTTTTTTTTTTTACGGAAGAAACAAGGGTAGCAACTGCCGAGGCTATTTTTCCGATATCTCTGACGCAACGGGAGAAAACCAGTTCGAATCCCATACATCCCCCTAAAACCTACTGTGACGGTAGTATACTAGGGTAAGAGCAGGGTAGCAGTGTTTATTTGGAGTGGCGGCCTCTCTACCCTTAATCCGTGAACTCTCGAGGGAAAATCTTTAGGGGTTGGAAAGGGAGATTCATATCCTTTCTACTCCAGGCTTCAACTTCCAAAATATTCGATCACTATTTTTACTTCTCTTTTCACGGATATCGTTTCTTCTTCTTCTTCTCTTTTTTTTTATCCACCCTTTTGCACGTAGATAAAGAAATCTTCACGGGGATGAATTCAATGAGAGGTCAATCGATTATTCGATAGGAACTCTGCGTGCAATACGTGAATTATCAGACTGACAAATTCTAATAGGTAATAATGGGGAAATTGGGTCGATCGATTTTTTTTTTTTACATATTAACTTCGTTACGTAATATATATGTATAATATATATGAGAATTTATTGTTTTCATATATTTTTATCGAAGTTTAGTCGTTTATAAGTAAACGTCCTTTTTTTTTGGGGAGGTTTTCAGTTTAAATTGCCTGGCACGCAATTTCATAATTCCAGGAAATATTAAAATGGCACGTGTTGAAGAAAAGGCAGAAAATGTACGGCACGTGTTAACAAATCGAGGGTGGATCTAGGGAATTACAGGGGGTTGGTGAATCAAGTTAATGGACACCACTGAGCCGTTGGGGTGGAAATTTAGTGCATTAAGATATTAGATCGTTAATGGCCGTTGATCTTTTTTTTTTCCCTTGTTTAACGATAACTCAATACTCTTGCCTGTTTATACAATTTTTTGGAATAAAAAATAATATTTTACTTATTTCAAGTACAAACGAACGAATTAATAGATATATTTGACCTTTGCGAATACAATTATACTGCTTGAGTCATAAAATGATTTTATCGACGTTTCATCGACTTTATTACTCGGACAGAAAAAAAAGTGAAAAAGAAAATGTAATCGTTATCAAATAATTAATTTTTTTTCTCACAAACATTAATACAGTCTATAAATAAAACATTTGTTTTTCTTGAAATCTCTTTCTGTATATCTTAATCAACTGTTTGCCGTACTTGGAATAATTCAGTACAAAAACTTACAATGTTCCAAAAGCAGAATAATATTTGACAAACCAAAAATAATATTATATTCCAAAAATTGATAGAAGCACAAAAATGAACGTTTTTCGTATTGATATTTTGCCAAAGTTCAGCCCAGCCAAGAAATTCATCCACATAAAGAACCGCACATAAAGCTGGATCGATCAAGGTCCGACCCAAAATCAAAAAAAAAAAAGCAGGTCACACTGAATACACAGCCGGGTGCACACAATCGATAACCAAAATAAACTGCACAAAACTTCCACATTGATCGGAGCTTCTGATAAGATTGCCAAATTTTCATCCGCATTAACCCAAATTTTGGGTTACGACTTTATCCCAGGGTTTTATCGTATCATGGTTTTCAAAAAATAATACAAAAACCCATAATCCACTATTCATTATTTTCAATGATTTTTTAAAGAATCGCAATGACTTAAAAGCAAAAATTTATTCACTCACCAATAATTAAGTCCAGATAGGGACACGAGCGGAGTGGATTCGAAAGCGCGGGGTACGCGACGAAGAACGTCGTCGACGTCGGGACGTCGGAACGTTGTAGGGTTCGTAAAATCGCATTCGGAGTTGGGCGCCAGCGCACGTTCAAGACTCACTGTGATTCGCGGAATAACTCAACGCATCGATATCACTGACCAATCGTCAAAGACTGAACCCCAGTCGACGTTAAAAAGGGGCGGAGTTTCGGAAGCTGATACGTATTTGCCATAACAGTGACAATTGCAATACCAGTGTGACGAATAAATAAAAAAAAAACCCCAATATAACCCCCAAATTGTTAGACTCGAATCGAAGGATCGAGAAGGTTGAATATTATTAATTATTTTTTATATTAAAAAAAAAACGTATATAAAATTTCCTATATATTAATTGCTACCAAATTCCCTTAATATTTTCATATTTTTCACATATTCAAAATATTATCTTGTCACTGTCAATTGTCAGAGGAATTTTTATAGGTTTTAAAGATTTTGACAGTTTTTTAAATTATAACGAAGCATCCTATCGAGATAAAAGAGGTCACGTTTGAAAATGTTACTGAGATTGATTTCATCGATTACGTCACTCTGGTATGAATAAGAATTGAGCTTTTCAATGTAAACGGCTGTTTCGTAGTATCGCGATGCTAAAGCGTCATCGAACGGACAGAGAAAATGGCTGAGATTTGCTAATATAAAGGAAGCAATTAGAAAGCCTGCCAGGCTATTTCTTTTCTTAACACAGTATAAGCTACTTCAAACCCAACGTCCATTTTGGGGTTAAAGAATACCCACTCGAATACTCTTAACGAAATGACTCCTCTTACGCAGCATCACTATAATAATTAAAATGTACAATGCCAAAGGAGATGTTGGACTGTTTAAAAATTCATCGTTACATAACATTATTACTCGATCTTTCAAAATATAATTATCAAATTCTTTTTAAACCTTCAACGTTACATATCGCTATATACGTAAGGCATAAGATTATAGATCTTATTACAAAAAAAATTATTTATTACATTTTTTTATTTGTTAGTACGAGTTTTTTGTATTGACATTATATGACTATGGTATAAGGATTTGATCTTATGAAAATTTATCCCAAAGCTAACCCAATGACGTGATACGGTATAAATCTTAAATAGCCCCTTGAGATGCTCCTGGTGGTCCATTGACGTGTCAGCTACCTTTTATCATGTACATTGTAAATAAAAACTATCACTATGGGACTTTCCTTATCAGTGTACGATGAGTAAGGATTGTGCAATTCCGTTGTTAGATTTCAGAAGCTAACTCGTATTGTTACAAACACAGTCAGCAGGGGTAGGCGACCCTCGGCGGTTGCCAGGAAATATCGATCTGCCTTGGGGAATGGATGCTGCTGTGCTCAATGGTTGGTATAATACCTTATCTCCACTTCGGTCCTGCTTTAGTCCAAATATCTAAAATTTCCACTATTTCAGTTACCCAAATCTCTATTGCAATAAGTGAGTCCCAAATGTATGAAAAAGAAAGCGGAAAATACTTATTTAAAAAAACCAACCACTTTGCCACGGATATTTAATTTTGATTACATCATAAATAAAATTCCTGAACGACGCACGGAAAGACTAGTGGCTTGAAAAATAATCCTAACCATCCTTTAATTCCGGGATTTAATTAAAAAGCTTTTCGAATAATATAGAAAAAAAAAAACATACACTCAGAATTCAGTCAATCCTTAGTTTTAGTAATACAAGAATAACTGCTGTGGTTATACGTAATTAAGGGTAGTGACGTCATTGTATATTATACAAAATATAGGACAATAACGATATTAAGTCATTGGTAAAATTGTATTTGCCAAAATATACCTGAAAACTTTTACTTTGAATCTAAAAAGATCCATTCGGTATCTTGTTTTAATTAAATCTGTTGGAAAATTAAGTCTTTGTGTTTAACGGGTTGTTATATCGCCCATGAAGTCATGTAACACGACGATATGATACCAGGCGTCATATTTCGTAATGGGCACTGCAGATGATGGAGGGTTCGTTCTCTATTGTGGACCCAGAGACACCCTATATAAAAAGAACCATGAATATTTTACAATCCTAAGGGAGAACTTCTTGAACTCGTATTCAATAGCGAACGTTAGCCAGATGAAGTCTCAACCTATTGGACATTGGGTCTCTCATGTCTATCAAACCTGAATGGACGCAAAGGGTGTGATGTTCAGTTCAAGTCACGTTATCACTCGAGAGACTCTAATTTGACTGATTACACGAGCCCCGTTTGTTTTGAGAAATATTTTGAGCATTGAATATTTTAGAATTATAAAAAAGGACTTCTCGTACTTGTATTCAATAGCGAACCTTAAGGCAGATGAAGATTCAATTTATTGAACATTGAATCTCTCATGTCCATCAAACCTGAATGGATGCAGAGGATTGGATGTTCAGTTCAAGTCACGTATCACTCAAGAGACCCTGATTTACTGACTATAAGAGTTCCATTTGATTAACGAAATATTTTGTGCTTACGTTTATCTACAGTTTTTATTAGTTTTTTATAAATCGCGATAAACTCGTTTACCGTCTTTCACTGTATAAAAAGAGCATTGAATATTTTATAATTATAAAAAAGGACTTCTCGTACTTGTATTCAATAGCGAACCTTAAGGCAGATGAAGATTCAATTTATTGAACATTGAATCTCTCATGTCTATCAAACCTGAATGAATGCAGAGGGTGGGATGTTCAGTTCAAGTCACGTATCACTCGAGAGACGCTGATTGACTGACTATACGAGTTCCATTTGTTTTGAGAAATATTTTGTACTCACGTTTATTTACAGTTTTTATTAGTTTTTAATTAATGTACAGAATTTGGTTATGCATTAATGTTAATGAAATTTCTTAATATTAACCAGAATATATTTTTCTTGTTAAAACAAGACTTTTTATGACTGTCTTATTTGTTTGTCCCTACATGGAATTGATGTTCGACTGACTTCATAAATATCGTCAGGCTTATATCGTTTTAATAATGAATACTTGACGTTCCTGCACAGACTCAAGTATCGTGACAAACTTATTTTAAAATTTTGTTCCAAATCGTCCAAGTTTCGTTTGCTGCTTGAACTCTTTAATGGCCAACTATTTTTCGATTCCTTCTGGCATCCGTCAAAACGGTCTGGTCGATTAGAATAATGAGAATGACGTATATCCTCATTGATTTCAAGGTAGGCTCGATATCCTGTTCCTTTGCAGAAATCTGGATCCGTTTTAGAAATGGAATCATTTTTTTCAACTGTGTTTTCTTTATTGTGAGCTTGACAAAGGAAATTCAGTGGATAATACGGCACCCCGTAGCCATAATAGTAGTCATCCTGAAAGGATCGACACGCATCCTTGATATACCAGGAATCATTCGTTTCCTGTGGCAAAAGAACTTGTCTCGATGACGTATACGGGCTATGGGATTTTGTATTGCACTCCGAATGACAAGTAAAATTGAAACAATTGTTTCTATCGCAATTGCATTGTTGACAATAATAACAGCTGCAACGACTTGGATAATTCGGACGATCGAATTTTATTTGTTCGGAATAATTTTTCTTCTGGGTTTCAATTTCAAATAATGTCGTAGTATTTTCCCGCCGTGTGGATTTTCTTATCGATTGATTCTTCTTAACTTGACTTTTCTTATTGACGGCTGGCGAATCGTCACTACCAGCTGCCAATCGTGACGAGTAATCTGGCAGCTGGTGACTCGAGTCAATATTACGGTTACTTTTATCCCATGACGTTGATAAGGATTTTTGAGATTTCGAATGACTCTTCGTACTTCGAGATAATCGACTGGTCCTTTCGTCGGATGTACTTTTGTAATTTTTATCGTTCGATAATAAAGTCTTTGAGGTGTTTGTCGATTTATCACGCTCTAATAATTTTCGACAAATTTTCGTTCTGATCAGATGTTTGATCTTGTCTATTGATCTCGTTGAAAAGGCGTTACGAAAATTCGAAGCTTTTATGAATTTTTCAATCGTAGTACCGTTACTATTAAATTCTGATTTATCGTTATAAATTTGTTTATTCCTACTTTTCGTATCACGACAGTAACAGATATTGTTCTTCGTACGACTAGATTTTTTACTAGACTGAAGCTTAATAGATTTTTCTAGATTAGCCGAAGAATTAAAAGCAAGACTATTTATATGCAATTTTGAAATATCCTTATTAATAAATGAAATTTTTGATGAAGATTTTTCCAGTCGCGTATCAACGTTAAATTTCTTATACCCAGAATTCCCTTGTATCCGATCATTATCGCCAGCATAAAATCCATAAGAATTTAATGTCCTCCCTGAATCATTTAATTCTTCCTGATTAATCGATGATTTGCAAATCGTTATATCTTCAAATAATTCCTCAGGATTTACCAGCCCGTCCAAGGACTCAAAACTCTTTACTTCTCGACATTTAATCTCCTCGTGGGATACTTTTACAGAATTCATGGAATCTTTAGCGGTCCTTCGAATAGGAGGATCTGTGAATGATATAATCCTAGTGATATTCGACTCCAAAGAGATTGCAGATTCCTTTGGTACCAGATCAATGTTGATGCACCTGGTGGACATTTTAGAAACTAAAGTCTGAACGGATGTTGATCTTAGACGATTCTGGGTTTCGTCTACGTCAGAGGATCTCAAATTTGAAATATCATGGATCATAGATCCATACTCATCCTCCTGTTCGTACTTGCTGGGATGCTCCGCTTCCTTGTGCAGGATTTCATCGAAAGGCTGCGACAACGGAGGATCCTTTGAAGGACATCCACACTGCGAGTCACATTCCACCAGCTTAACCTCCAAAAGATTGTATTTCAACGAATCATCAGTTTCTTGTACGGTTGGAGTCAAATCTTCTCTGATCTCAGTAGCTTCAGTCTTCGTATTCTCAGCTGATATGAGCTTCTTGTTATCCCTGGTTCGAGTCCTTTTAAATAATTCTTTATAAGTAGCCACTCGAGCGGCAAACAAACAGACGTTAGTCCTTCCAGGATATCGTGGTTTCAATTTCAATTTAATATAATCCTGACGAATTTCACAAAATAAACAAAGCTCTTTGATACGGCTCCTATCGAGTCTACCGATTACATTATTGAGACACGAGACGACGTTGTAAATGCCATTTTCAAATTTTTGTCTTGCCTTAAAAAAATCGAAAATCGACAATGACGAATCTTCTTTGATAATTTTACCAAGCAGATCTTCGTATTTACACGGTAAAGACAGACGAGAAGATCTTTTTGATTTTCCAAATGTCATTTTTTTGCAATTCTTCGAATACATTTTTATGATCTGTAACTTCAAGCTTTCTTCGTTCCAGTCAATTTTTGAATGTTTTCTTCTATATTTCGGGCACGAAGATTTTACACAGCCATTTCTTCTTCTCTTGTCGTGTCTCTCGTCGAAAGAAAGTCCACTGAAAATATTAGATCCGTTCTTCAAAGAAGATAAAAGATCTTCGTTAACCTCGAAGTAATTAAGCGAATCCTCATTATCGTCTTCCAATTTAAAATTACTCGAACTCTCATAAGTAGCCGATCTTTTAGGAGCTCTCCTTTCTTCTTGTCTCATATCGGCCATACCAGATCCAGTCTCCACGTCCAGGTCGCTACCGATATCCTTAACAGGAATAACGGTGATAGGTGAATTGGCAGATCTATAAAAAAAAATGAGGACTCTTACAAGAATTCTTAATAAACCAAAAATTAAAAAGAAAAGAAAAAGTTAAAAAAAAAAAAAACATTTTAACCGATAACTCACGTTGCGTTATCACTGCCCATCCAGTAATCTTTCTCGGTAATAAAATTCCATACATTTTCATAACTCAGTAAATTCTTTTCTACGCGAAGAGAATCTAATTCACGGCAAATCCTATTCAGCCTGTTATTCAGAACTACAGAGTCTATAAAGGAAGTAACGAGGCCGTCCTTGATTCCATAATTGATGAAATGCTTCGTAGCTTCTTCCAGCACATGAACGTTCTTGTATCTCTCGCAAAGTGCATCCAAAGGATCGCTCAAGCTTGTGGCTAAGTTTATGCATTTTTTCAAGTAAGACAATTCAGATTCTGGATTCGCATTTTCTGTATAGACAAACTCCTCGAGACCCGAATAAATCCTATTCTCTAGGCTGGGCACGAAAAGCGTTTTGATCTTGTCAATGTAAGGACTGCATTTTTCAAAGTCGAATCCCTCGGATATCCGTTTGAAAGTGTGATTCTGTCAGAGTAAAGTATACGATCAAAAATCAGATTTTGGACTATCCAGTGATCCAGGTCAAAAATTGCCTTGGCAATTATCCTACGTGGGGACATGAAATAAGGGTGAGAATTAGCTAAATCGACGGTTCGTCGATCGAAGTCGACGGCGTGGAAGCGCTAGATTTCACAGGATGATACATCGATTTCGTTTATCCATTGTCAATACAGGCAGAGTCAATACTGACAAGATACAAAAATTATATTCCTTATTAAAGTTCCCAGTATTCCTTATATGCTATTGTCTTATTATAGAAAATGTAATAAATTAACAAAACAAAAAAAAAAGGTTAGATATCGAGCAGATGATAAATTACTTTTTATTACCTGGACATTCTTTGTATTTTTTATTTTCATCCATTCCTGATCTTCCGTCATGTTTTAATTTAAATGTCCAATATATTTAGTATCTCGGAGAATTTCGTATTGCTTGAAATATGTTGATTTTAAAATCGCTTTCACGGACTTTTTGCACAGTCGATAATTCGCAGAACGAAGGCAATCGATATCCTGATGAGAAAATCGATCGATCGATTAGAAAAATTTCTTTCTTGGCTCTTACGTCAAGCTTCTAAGCAGTCCAGGGGATATTCTTAAAGTCGTAGAATACAAAAGGCCCTATGATCTCGGCAATCTTATAAAATATAAATTATATAATAAAATCTTGTGAATAAGTAAAAGCTTGATATTATTAAAAGAGAAATATGTGGTTTTTTCAAATTATTTATTTGGCTCTATTAACCACGTTACTTCAAACTCTTCCAGGTAAGTCAGTCACTTTTTTTTTTTATAATATATAATCCATAACTGTAATTACTGACTTACTCGAATATGCTTTCACAGCTACGACGATTAATTTTTAAATGATATAATGTATCTACCCAACAGAATGCTCAACGATAAACAATAATTCATCGGTATTAAAAATCATGAACGACGTCTCAAAAATGTGGCACTGCATGATCGAAAAACACGAGAACGTAATACCTAACGAGCGCAACGTGTTCTTTAGACTGTACACGAGAAAGAACCGCAACCATTCGGAATTATTGATTTTAAATTCGGAAAAGGAAGTTGAAGCTTTGCGTACAAAAATTATAAGACGTCGAAGAGATCCATTTCTGTCGTTAGATAAAAACGCCATAATCCATTCCCGCTACTTTGTACCCAAAGCAGAAACAAAGATTTTGATACACGGTTACTCCGAGACATTGTCGAATACAAAGATGACGGACATAAAAAACGGTAGGAATAAAATTCGTATGAAGGTATTTAAAAACATTGCAGGTTACGTAATCGAATTAAAGCAACAACATCAGCAAAATTCAGGGTCCGACAAACATGCTAATGTGTTTTACGTTAAGTGCAATGGGGTGGTTTGGCCTGAAAAGGGATGACGATCAGTGACGAAGGGAAAGGGCTGGAGAAAGCTTGGTTATATCTATCAAGGTGGGAGGATGGATGTAAAAGAGAGTAAAGGAAGGGAGACAGAAAGACACCCCATTTCCGGGGATTGGGGTGAGACGGGTACCCCATTCAGATAGTGGCGAGAGCTTCACTGCTCCAGGATCAATACTCCTGACGCCGAGTTGGAGCGTAACAACCTCTAGCGCCTACGACGTTGCATACCTACTCACCAATAAGAGTATTCGACTCCTACGTACCA
>JARPRG010000289.1:3003802-3018230 GCA_031001745.1 Hartigia nigra
ATACTCGTAGACTGGGGACTATTGACAAATAGTACGTGCTACGTACACGCAGCTAAAGCCGTCTCGAAGGTGGGAGTTATGATCGGAAGACTTTTGGATCAATTGATACTGTCTGGAGTATCCCTAACCTCGATACACATTATCGGGTTCAGTCTAGGCGCTCACGTAGCTGGTTTTGCTGGCAAGAACGTGAAGCTTGGTGTGGTGAAACGAATTACCGGTAATCTCATTATTATTCTATGTCATAGAGTTTAGCGATCGTTTACGAGTAATATTTACTATGAAAATTTGCTCCGTGGACATAAAGTTATTAATTAAGATATTATTGTCAGGAAGGATTAGTCGATGCAGCTAATGTTTCTATATATTTACACTGCCGGAAGAGCATTTAAAAATCGAATTACCGGGCACGTAAGCGTCGTTTTTCTATCGGTAAATTCCCACAGGACTCGATCCTGCGTTACCGATGTTCATTGCTACGGATTCCACGAATCGTTTACATCAGAGCGACGCGGTGTATGTCGACATAATTCACACGTGTGCAGGAATTCTCGGCATCAGAAGTCGCATTGGACACGCTGACTTTTACCCTAATGGCGGATTCCAACAAGCCGGCTGTTACGACGGTAAGGAATCTTCGAAGCTTTATCCCTGATAAAACAGCTGATACGTAACTTTAAGTAATTAAATCCTGTACGACTATAACCTTCGTAGCTTTTTCAAAATGAACTTGCTTGTCATTTACCTGGACGGATTCAACGATATAACGTTACTCATTTATTTTAATATACGTTACTTTCAATTCTAGTGGTCTGCTCCCACAGTAGAGCCCCCCTATATTACTTCGAGTCCGTCCTGAGACCTTCCGGTTTCAAAGCACTACAGTGCGACTCGTGGAAACACTTCCTGCGAGACGAATGCAACAAGACATCCTATTCCCTGATGGGTGACGCCAGTGATATTGGGTTAATCACCATTATAACATCATAGCATATAATTTCTTCGTTGGACGAATAATTTCTAAATGAATTTCTAAATATCGCTTTTAGAACTCGTGGCACCTTTTACCTGCGTACCTTAAATTGTACGCCGTACTGTATGAGTTTTCAAGGTCTTGGTCAGTTTGAACGATTACAGGAGGAAACGAAATTCAAGAAACATTCCTAAGTATTAATTTCGATGAAAATATTCCTCAATGATATATTCTTTAATTATCCTGACACACTTTCCAGATATTATTTTAATCATGGATGCATAAGAGAAATAACGTATGCCATAGGTCGATAAGGTAGAGTAAATAAAGAATGTCTGATTCCACGGCACGACCAGTTTAACCAGGGTAGAAATTGTTTGCTTTGATCTTTCGGTCCCTGGTTTGAAACCTCGTTTGCCGTCGGGATATATAACCTAACGTAATAGACCCCTTTGCTACCAAACATAGTGGATAGACTTTGTCATCGACGTAACAAATATTCTGTAACTCTGCCTGTGGTGTTTTATCGCATTGTGATATTTGATATACGAATTGAATTATTTTGTTCGGCTAACTGCTGTTATCCAAAGCAGAAACAACCTTGAATATTATTAATGCCGTCATTGTGAAGCTTCTTGGTGTCTCGATTTACACGGATAGTGATGACGCTCTCAGGTTTCTTGATGTTCCAGGACTCCGCGATGGGAATTACAGTTCACAATGTCTCATTAGTAACTGTGCAGATGGATTGGCTGACTCTGAAATACGACAGACGTCAGGATATCTGATTGTGAGATGCAATTACGTGGGAAGATCGAAAAACCATGATGCAATAAAGAGACACCCTTTGTCGATATCGTCGCTCTTTCCATGCTGTTCCGATATTTTTAATCCTACAGTGAGAATTCGATCCTCGATCTCTTTATCGCGTTACTCCAATTACCAAGGGCGACGTACTCCACGGAATTATTCAAGGAATTGAAAGACCTCGTTGAAATTCAGGTCAAGGGACAAATACCTTTAACGGGGATACAATTTTAAGTGAAACGTTTAAATTGTTCTCAGCCACCTTATTACTTTATCCAGGTAGTCGTTTATTTTAATAATAAATGTGGTGGGCGGGGAGCGGGGGGTGATAATAATTAATTCGATAACGAATTCTATATTAACTCCAATATAATGTCTTTCAGAATTAACATGATCAACATGAAATATTTTATACGTACTACTTTCAAAAAAATTGTATAATAAACCGAATACGCGTTACGTACTAACTACGTTGTGGTTCCTGATAACGTAACTTATCAAGATTTCCAACTACGACATTTCTTTTTTGCTAATAGAAATTGAACATAGAAGAAAGAAAGAAAGGATACAAAGTGGAGAATGTACACGTGGTAGAGCGATCAGATTTGAAGTAGAGATTGACAGATCGTCCTTAGTTGGGTGATAAATGACGTCATCGTGTGAAAGCTTGGCCACGAAATGACTTCTAAAAGTAACTTGGTTTACGGTTTATGTGGGTTGAGAGGGAAAAAGACTTTGAGGAAAAGAGGGAAGAAAGGACGGAGGGGCCACGTAGCATGAAAATTTTGATCAATACTTTGGTACCTATCGGGACCGCGATGGCGCTTTTACGTGCGACTAAAACGTCTCCTGCGACTGACGTGAAAGGGAGATCGTGCAAGTCCTCTTGAAGGACCTCTCCTTACAGCTGGTCTTCCGCCAACCATTATCACACGGTGAGGACCTTTCTTTTAAACCGGCTACGGGGTCTTTAATGAAATTTTAACTTTTTCAAATGATTTATCCGAATTATTCTTTGAGCCAATCATTTTTAAACCGATATTCTATATGTATCGTGCCATTTTATAAAATGACGCTAACGACTTTATCTAATTAGAGATTATTAACATTTGGTGATATCAATAATAATTAATGAAGCATTTTTTATTGACTTTAAAGTATATGTTTTTTTTTCACGTGGATCTGTGAGGAAGATCGCTCACTTGTTGATGTTACGTTACGTAATTATAAGTTTTAACGTCTGTTTTATGATATCCAATTTTTTAATATAATACGTGTATAATTTACAATTACAGGTGTTTTTGTGGGTAACGAGATTTTCAAAATGTTCTGCGCTATAGTCGTACTTGGAGCTGTTGCTATGGTTCATGGTACTGTGTATATGCCGCCTATGAAGGTAATTGTTCTATAGTGAATTTTACAATAATCAATGTTTAATAATCTTATTTAATTCTCTCGTAACAGGAACATTTCTTCACGGACATGCTGTTTCGTGAATTGGTCGACCGGATGGGTAACGAATTAGTAGACGCGGCTGATTCCTATTTAGAACTTCAAGATGGTTCCCGAATGTCTAATGAGTATGAAAAAGCCAAAGAAATTCCAGCTGAACTCCCAATGGATTACGATGGCATCGATACGCCTAATCCGAATCCCAGTATTCGGGATCAGGAGTATCTTCAGCATAGTTCTCTCTGGAGTCATCAGAAATTCCAAAATGGCGTCATTAGTAACGACAGACACCGAATTCAACCTGGTAACTTGAAGGGTGTTAAAGATGAAAAAACTGAAAACAATCTTCCAGCGTACTGTACGCCACCAAATCCTTGCCCAATTGGAGACACAAGTAAGTCCGATAGATACTAATTGTCTACTTAATTATCTATAGTTTCTTCTTTTTTTTTTTTTAATATATCTTTCTTTTCTTTTCTTGGCAGACGAAAATCATTGCATCGTCAATTTCGAAAATACAGCGGCCTTCAGTCGGGATTTTCAAAGTGCTCAAGATTGCATGTGCGACACTGAACACATGGTAGATTGTTCAAACGAAGTTGAAAATAACAATGCCTTGTCCAACATGCATATCTCTAACTCTGATTTCGATCAAATCGTCGAACAATTTCAGGTAGCTGCTATTTTACGAGAATTTAACAATTATTCTACGAAGATCATTCCAAATTATTTGTCACGTATACTTTGCTTATTTTCTTTTAGGAGGAAAATCCATTCTTTCGCGGTGAGAAATTACCGATCGCAGCCAAAAAGGGAATAAACGTCGGTTATTGAATCGTTAATAATTTCATCTAAATGAAAATCTTTATTCGAAACCTTCGTTAATACTTTACGAAGAAAACAAATTTATGGCAGTTTATCTTTTATGGAATATATTGTGCGAGGCTATCGGATCGATACTAAATATTCAAGAAGCTTTGTTATATAATACAGTAATGCAGAACTTGTGTATGTATATATATACATATCTGAAAATATCACTAATACAAAATCTCTTTGCTCGAACATTAAAATAATACCAGGGCAATATTCTGTCGCAGAAGTAAAAATATTTTTCTGCAATTATTAATCGTGCCGTATCAACAAATGAAACAACTGAAATTTTTAACATAAACAATTTACAAGGGCAATCCAATCTTTATTCGCATATAGCGATATGCTATGTGTCTGGAGAATATTATATTATCGATAAAATATATTTGTTTTTCAGTTATATTTTATTTGTATATAATATATTGATGTTGATGTAATTTTATTTAACAGGTTGAAATATATATATATATTTTAGAACGGCAATCCTACTTATTATTATATTTCTATAATTTGAAAGTGTGCTACCGCATGGGGTAGTTATGGAAATAATTTTTTTTTTTTTTTCATAAATATTAATGCGTTTATTAAAAAAGTATAACATAGAAACATTAACAAAAAATTTGGCTAAGTTACGGTTATTTAATATTATGTTAAAACTTATATGCCGTCACTGTTTTCTAAAGCTTTTCAATATCGGATGTATATTTGTTATAGCGTCTTGTAATTCACTCCGATTTTTCGCTCCTGAAATGGAATATTAATAGCGACGGAATGGCTGAAACAACTGTAAAATTATTAACAATAAATGGCCTCACCTGTTAAAACTATTTTTCCATTAACAAATATTAGTAAGACTATTCTGGGTAACACCATTCTGTATATTAAACCAGGAAATAATTCTGGTTCGTAGCTGGAAAATTGGCCATGCATATGATTCAAGTTTTCCAATTTGATTGGAAACTTCAAATCGCACGTGGCAACTATGTTCTGTATTTTAAAATTAATGAATTTTACCTGCAAAATATAAATTTTATATTCATGTTTACCGTTTCAAAAGTACGGCAAGAAGATGCTTACTGGAAAACCTAATTTCTGAATAATTCTAGCAAACTTTCTAGCAGCTAAAAATGAATCTTCCTCGCTCTTGGCACCGGTGCAAACCAATTTCCCAGATCTAAAAATTAATGCTGTTGTTCTAGGACTTCTTATTCGCATAATCAACCCTGTGAACCTGGCAGGATTGTATTCAGAATTTCTAGTTCTCGTATTGATGTGCATAAGTTTCAGTTCTGTTCCCAAATTAACAGTCGATACAATATTTCTAGAAAACAAGTTAAATGTTATATCGATCGAAACTACACTACCTGTCAATGAAATTGAACTTACTGTAAACAAGGTTGTACGAACTCTTTCTTACTGTAAGCAGGAATCATCGGGCTCATCAATGATTGAGGATTAACACTTTGCGACGTGCTCGGCCTCGGCACGTTCGTCTTTGCAGAAAAACATTTTAACATTTCACACACCATGAGGATAACCTCTCTTACTCCATATTTAGGCTGCTTACCGAAAGCGGTGGAGCCATTGATCCATCTTCATTTATATTTTTCGCCGGATTATTTAGCAGTCTCTTCAATTCATTATCTCCTTGTGACGTTGAAGTCATTTTTCGTAAAGAAAATATTCAAAAGCGAAAATCTAAGTAAATAACAACGAGGACTGACATTCAGACTCCGATATATACAGGTTTCACAGCTGTTGACAGCTGTCTTATAGATAGCCATTTAACTGGTTACCATGGTTACAGATATACTAGATGGCGCACAAGTTCATATGGAAGAAAACGATAACCATAGTGATTGGTTCTACAGAACCAACTATTTAAGAGGGTTTGATATGAAAAACGTTGCCAAGAGCAACGACTTGACATTTTACAGAATATTTCTACGTTGGTTATTTTAGATTAGTTAGTGTCCTTAGATTTATGAAATAATAACTGATCAGGATATAATTAAATAAAATGAGTTCGGTTTACAGTGACAGTGATAGCAATTCTAATATTATTATTTTTGATACATCAAAGAATGAAAGGAGACTTAACGAGGAATTCAAAATACTACAAAGAAGATTAAAGCCGAAATGGAGATTCGTCGAGTTTGTATCAACTACTCGTCTCAAGTTACTAACGAAATCGTTGTTTGTCCTTAATTATTGTATTTTCAGAAACAACGACGTACTCTCGCAAGAGTCTCTCGCTAATGGAAAAGTCTTAGTCCTGCCAGGACCGCGAAGTAAATTTACAGAATTAGAAATGAATTCCATAAGAACATTTATAAATTCCGGCGGTAACGTTCTCGTTATGCTGGGCGAAGGCGGCGAGAATAAATTTAATACGAATATTAATTTCTTGCTCGAGGAATTTGGTATAATGGTAAACAATGGTAAGTATTAAGAATAATTATTAAATCAATCGTAATGGGTGAAAATACGAATTGATAAATTACATTTATGACATTTATTACATAGATAGCGTTGCACGAATGAATTACAGTCAAACTCTTCATCCTAAAGAAGTTTTGATTTCTCAAGGATTATCAAACAAATCTATATTCGTAAGAAATCGCGATGAGTATATGTAAGTTTTTAAATATGATACAATTTTTTTTATTTACTCTAATTACCTTAATTTTACAGAGGCTTGAAATTTCTCTACCCACACGGTGCTACCTTAAACGTTGTACAACCATCGGCAGTTGCTTTATCCAGTGGATCAATCGCGATACCAACGAACAGACCAATTTGCGCATATTATTCGGCAAAAACTAATGCGGGTAAACTCGTAGTTTTGGGTTCATCAAGAATTTTAACAGACGCGTATATAGAAAAGGAAAAAAATGATTCCTTACGAGAGATGCTATTCGAATTTTTCGATTCGGAAGGAAGCGTGACCAAAGATATCCAAGTGGACGATGTCGACGTGAGTTTTCAGATGGGAAAACATAAGGATTCTTATTGTTATTAAATCAATTAATAATTTTTTCAGTACTGGGAATATAATTTCGTGCCTGACACTACACAACAAGCTGATAATCCAAAAGTCTGCACGCAGGATTTAGACAATATTGACATACCCCGAGAATATACGAAATTATTCAAGCATCATTTCTACTCAATTAATTTAAATATGGTTCCAGCATGTATAAAGGCTTACGAAGTTTTAGGTGTTAAATACGAACCACTCAGTTTAATCGTTCCGCATTTCGAGACGCCATTACCTCCTACACAGGCATCGGTGGGTGCACATGATCCCTTTGAATATAAAAGAATTCCCGATAATACACGAATATATAACGGTTCATGATTTTTATTTGATTATTTGTATCGGTAGGTATTTCCACCGAATTTTCAAGAACTTCCGCCACCCGCTTTAGAACTGTTCGATCTGGACGAAGCATTCAGCTCGGATTTATTGAAGTTGGCGCAGTTGACTAATAAATATATGGCGGCAAAGGATCATTCGAACGAGACAGAACTAGATTATTATATACGTGAATTCGGCAGAATTATAAAAACTAATGGTTCTGGTACATTAACTTCAAAAGAAGTACTGAACAGTATTTTTCAAAAACTAAGCAGCTTCAAGACTGTACACAATTAATGTATTCTTACACCGTGTAACATAGACTTAATAAATATTAGTTTTTCAATTATTTACTAGGAGCTGTAAGTATTCTTATTAAAATTACCACGGGATCCTTTAGACTGAGTTGATATTGTAGAGAAAGAATTTATCATATAATTCTTAGTCCATCTAGCGGTACGGTGGCTAACTAAACTGTCCGTAAGGACGCTCGGATGACCGAGAAGTTTCCGGCGCTAAAGTTATCAATTTTCTCAAGAAAGATTCTTGTCACTGAGGGATATTGAACTTTTTAAAACGGATTATCAATATTATCTAATTATAAGAAAACACTATGTTTTTCTTTATTTGACTACTTATAGACTCCTGTGAACAGTACGACTAGAAAATGTCCGTGTTCTTTGTAAACGCGTAAGTATAACCGCTTGTGTTTACCTTTTCTAGCATAAATTATTTTATTTTAATTTTATTGAACGTAAGTGGCGTTTGAAAAACATTAGTGAATCCTTTTCCTTGATCTAAATTGTACAGTTAAGGAAATACTTTTCATTCTTTTGTAAAAACTATAGGAAATAGTAAGATACTATGGTAGTAAGGTTAGAGATCCTGTTGCTAATTATGTTATTATTTTCATTTCAGTAATCAAGATAGCGAAGTCGAAGGAGATTCAAATGGCGATCTTCAAATTGCATCACCAGGTAATTCAGAGGCTCAGCAAGCTTTGGCTCAGTTTTGGCCAAAAGTTACTGAAGAAATCAAGAAGATCACCACAGTAAGGACATTTTATTGGTTACGTCTATCCTGAAAGCTATCACGTTGTTATTTTTTTTATAGATGGATTTAAAGACCCAATCTTTGCCACTGGCAAGGATAAAGAAAATTATGAAGCTGGACGGGGAGGTGAAAATGATTAGTGCCGAGGCACCTATGTTGTTTTCTAAGGCCGCAGAAATTTTTATACACGAGCTAACACTGAGAGCTTGGGTTCATACAGAGGATAATAAGAGAAGGACTTTGCAGAGAAATGATATAGCTATGGCAATAACAAAATATGATCAATTCGATTTCCTTATTGATATCGTACCTAGGGACGAATTGAAACAGAGCAAGGCACAGACCGATAGCACAGTTCGCACATCCATGAATTCTGATCAAGTACACTATTATTTTCAATTGGCACAGCAGCAAGCTTCTGCTAATCAAAATGTTCAAAACAATGGTACAACAACGCAACCTATACAAATTGTACAGCCTTCGACGGGACAAATTCAAACTATCAATATCGGTAGTCCTGTGGAACAGGTGGGTCCCATGCATGACTTATTAAGATAACTTATTGTCCATGACATTAATAAGTAAAATACTCTTTTATTAATATTATATTATTATAATTTAATTTCAGGAAACTTCCAACACCAGTAATACTCAAACAGTAACAGTACAAAGTCCACAGCAAAATAGTGGTCAGCAAGTTATCCAACTTCAACAAACTCCAACTTCTCAAACCGGAGGAATACAAATTGTGCAACAAATTGTTACACCCAATGGGGAGATCCAACAGATCCCAGTGAGTGTCAGAGACTTTTTGAAACATCGAAGACCTAATAACAATGTATCATTAATTAATTTCAGATACAATTAACACCGCAACAACTACAGATGATTCGGATGCAAGTACAAGGCGGAAGTAATCAGCCAATCATAATTCAAGCAGCACCTATACAAGCTCAACCACAGCTTATTCAAGTGGCGCAAGGCGGCCAGGCTCCTGTATACTTACAAACTAGTGGTACAGATAACGAATAACATTACATAAATCAATAATTAACACTTGATTCTTACGTGAAATGCAATCAGGTACAAAAATCTATAGAAAATTATTTGGAATGAAATAAACTTTGTTTAAATTATTATTCAATCAAATTTAGATCCTTCCAGGGCTCTCATACATTCGATTAATCATACTAAAAAGAAATTCGTGATACAGGAAATTATTAATTTTTTATCAGATTATCTCTAGCCCCATATCAGTTTCTTAATTTACAATATTTCCATGGTACGTTTCTCAATATTATAAGGATATCGATCAACAAATAATCGATGGGTACTACTGAGTCGAGCCTGTCACCGGTTATAGGCAGGTTATTCGGACACCATGAAAGCGAAACGAAGTGAACTGAAGTGAAATAAAGTGAAGAATAAAGATAAGCAGCGAACGCAAGATGTAATCTGATTCGTGCGTCGCGTTCTTTGGCTGCTAGCTGCTTCGCATGACTGAGCTCAGGGCTGGCTGGTGCAACTTGTATTATGTTTCACGTTGCTGCGGTTCTTGTCTGGCGAGTCTCAGGATTGAGAGCCTTCAACAGCTTGGAAATGTCGAGTAACAATAATTGCAGAAAGAAAACTTATTTCATATTAATGTCATAGGCACATGCTAACAACGCGTGTCCTTTCTAGTCGAGGAATAACGAAAGCAACCGAATGCGTAATACGATGCGTCACGAGCCAAACGTTTCTTAGAATAATAACAAGTATATATGGCATTCTCTTATCAGTTTAATATTAAATATAAACAAACGTGCCACGAGTGATAGCAAACGAAGATATAAACTAAGAAAAATTGATAAAAGTCACTTCATACGATAATACAGCCTTCAATGAATTATTATATTTAGAGATCCTTATTTTGTTTTCATTGTAGAACAAAATGTCACGTTATCAGAGATCACAGTTTTTTGCATACAGTCAATTTGTATAATTCTCACACTTGTACGGATATTCGTAAGTGAAAGAAGAAGAAAAAAATTAATTTTCTTACCCTGTGGTAGAGAAATTAGCATAACTATCTCGAGGATCGATCGGAATTCAGGAGATACTCAGGAGTCCGTTCTACCTGCAATTTGTCATTAAAAATTTAATCCGCTTAATCTAACAAGGCGCCAATACAGCCACTATTTAAAAATAATTATTCATTCGAACAGATATAATTCTAAGAAAAGTCACAGCTTATGCGTCACTATAATATATTACAATCTTTACAACGGAGTACAAGCTTCGACAAACTTCTATAGCCGAAGATCTTCCACGGAAAAACAAAGACAGACGTACCTATTAGGATCACACGATCGCTACAAAATTTTACCCATTCGTATAAGTTCCCGAGAAACTTTATCAGTCTAAGATCAAAAACCAAGCCAATTGGTCCAGTGTCACCACACTAAGGTCTCTGAAGAAGCAGAATAAAAGTGAGAAAGAATACACAAAAAAATAGCTTCCTCTCATTCTCAAATGTTCTCTCGGATCGACAGCAACTTGTAATTCCTTAAAAATTGTCCTTAATCGCTATAGCTGATAGTGCAAGATACAACAGCAGTAGTAGCCAAGATACCAGTACCAGCATTCATATAGGTAGTAGTAAAAGAAGAAAAAGAAGAAGCGTAAAAAGCACAAGAGGCAGGGAAAGACTAAGAATGAGAAGAAGATAGCAGCGTCGTAACAGTCCCCTAAAATCCTTTTGTTAGCACAGAACAAAGATGTGCTCCCATTTAGTATAAGGACAAGGGGGTCCTGGTTGCCGGGGGAACGCCCGACATGGATGCATCATTGCATTATAGGTGAAGACTCCATATAGCCAGGGATGTTCCTGATGGACCTCCCCGTAATATATATACTAACGAACCACCCCGATCTCTACGCCACTGCTGGGATACTCGGATTTCACGACATGTTTACAAAGATCCTAGAGATAAGTTGAGAATGGCCGCCCCAGCCCCATACCTCCTCCATGGGTGTAAGGTGACAGCTGCCTGCGCCTGCGTTATATACGTCTATATATATGTATATATATATATAGTGTATACAACGTTACTCCTATATGCTTATATACTATCCTATACATATTATACATCTATATGCAGCTATATTCACCTACTTTATATATAATACCAAGTATACACCTCACTTACTTAGTCTCGACTAAACTCACTCGCTGCAGGACTTTTACCTCCCATGAAACGTTAATGCGTACCGGGAGTTATTCTCTCTGTTATATTCTGTGGCTTATATAGCCAAACGGAACATAACCAAGTATCTTGTATGAAATATACGTACTTTATGGCGTCAATTCGATTCCGAGTAAACTTTGTTAGAGAATTTTTTGAAGGCTTCGGCTGTCTGGCTGCCATTATATCGTAAAGGTACTAACCCCCGTTTTGCCTACTCCGGTGGATGTCGACGCCATGTCTTCTTGGGCTTCCAGCTCTCTGGCTCGCTCGACTCTTGGCCAATGATTCCCTCGCGTTAGGATGACGTCCATGGCCCTTTTCGTAGAAGGGCTTCGTCCGCGCTTCGATTCGCTTCGAAGGATACGCGTCCTGTACTGCTGTCTAGGCGGTTCACGTCGAAAAAGGAACAACACGATTTTTCAAACTTTTCCAAGGATTCCCGAAGTTCGTTTTACCGTGAAAATTTATAAGCTACAAGGATTAGCTGTGCTTAGGATCTATGGTCCTTTCTGCACTTAGATGTTATTATGTATAATCGCTAATTCCTGTATTGTGCGACGGCATACGATCCAACGATCCTTTTGTACTTTGCTGATTCTGTATGGCTACTTTTTCTTTTTTGTTTTTTTCTTTCTTTATTCCGTTACGTATCGTAATGAGGAATATTTTTGTAAAATCTTTTAGGACACGTGCAAAAATGATGAAACTTTTGTAAATTTGTAAATTTATGTATTTCCTTCTTGTTTTTTTGTTTGCGTATATAAGCGCTCATGTATTATGTTCCTTTAGAAATTTTTAACGACGTTGGCTATTATCATAACGTTGCACATAATGATATTGTCTTCAAAAAGAGTATCGTTTTACACGAAAATTTGACGAAAGATGTTTAAATTTCAAGATTTAAATGAGACCTGAAATATATTCTCAACAAACAGATGCAGAGTGATCGAACAAGAGAGAATTTACCTTGTAACATTATTAAAACCCTTCGAAACGTCATCTCGAGTAATGATCAATTACCTATTAAAAATTATTTTTAAAAAACACGTTACACCTTCTACATATAAATTGCCCACTATCTTTGTAATTTTATAAATCAATCAACCCCTAGTCGTTAAGACAAAGAATTTTTTTTAATATTCCTATAATTACTAAAAAAAAGGATGAACAATGTAAAACAATTAGATTCCAATAATTCTAGTAAACTAACAGTGACAAGGAGTGACAATCATTCCAATAAGGGCGTCCCTTCTCACCGTTCTCCTCTGACCACCAACCCCTGACCCCAACCATCACGTTACATCCTCTCACTCTAATTAACGTAGAGCCAGAGAAAGAGAAAGAGAAAGAGGAAGAAGATGATGAAGAGGCAGCGGGAGAGGGGAGATACCACGTGACCAGCGGGCGGGGGTGGTCGGCGACATTTCGCATGCTCAGAACTCCACAGGCTACAGCATCACAGCCCGAGCCGATACGATCCACGATACACGAAAAACGAAAGTTACTCCGTCGTTTGTGGATTAAGGGAGAGTCGCGTAGGCAATTTTTGTAAGATATCTTGCAGCTGTAGTACAATTAAATATTTCGAGAACGTACTTCTTTAACCTGACAACGGGATTTATTAAGCTGCGCGGACAATTTGCCAATTTTCTCTACCCGGTGTCCGACCGTATAATTCATCCATTTGCATCCCTTCGATAATCCCTTATCAACACCTAACCTGGTCGCAGTGTTATCTTATCGCAAAGTACGTGTTTTTATTCTATTTGTCGCACGTGTCCGTATCTTTCGTGTCTCTAGAAAATATCGCGATCAAAAATTAACCGCGGTGCGATACTGATAATAAAGGAGGAAAAGTGCGCGATGCTTGCCGGGAAATGGAAAGTGAAGGACAAAAAGTGAAGAAAGTGCTGAGAGTGAGTGACGAGGAAATGATGCAGGTGCGACAAGGTGAAGGAGTGACGGATTTTTTTTGAATCGTCAAATTCATTTGGATTACCAACGCTAAAACTTTACTGAGAACAGGTGGACATAAGGTTTGTATAATTTAGCCATTTATATTTGACTCAATATTCTTTTTGTTTTTCTTTTCTTTTTTTTTTTTTTTACGTGTATCAGGTTCTACAGTGACGATTCTTTGTCCTGTACAAAGGACGGCTTGAGCATTAGACTTGTGAAATTCGAGAACTCAATACTGAACGAAAATTTTGGAAATACTAGTGCAGGTATAGAGAATTTAGACTACTCTATATGGGAGGAACCGTAGCATTTTTTGTTTTATGACATTTCCAATGACGTCCATCTGGTCAGCATGCATGGACCATACGGTCCACAGAAAACTCAACGAGTCCATACTGTTTTTTTTTTTTCTATTTCGGAAAACTGACCACGGGACCTGTTCAAATATTTGTTTTATATGTTTCTCCTTAATAGAGTTTCGCACCCGTTAACACAGTCCATCTGTTATGAATAATAACGTTATTGTCAAACTTGACATCTACATAGGCAGCACGTGTCAATAGATTAGTATTTTGTATTAAAGGAATAAAATGAAAAATTATGACAGAATTTTCCAGAGGCACAGAACGAAATATATATATATATATATATATATATATATAAAGACGTGTACACGGTAAGCACATGTAAAACGTACGCAAGTTATGCATTTCATTCGGC